>VOMN01112514.1:0-11758 GCA_014899125.1 Orchestia grillus | reverse complement strand
CGATGCCATACCATGTCCAAAAACACCACGTGGTAGGGAAGTAATAAGATGACCGCGAAATCTATTGGCTGTTATGATTAGTGTTATGATTAGAAATGAACCTTTACGAAAATTTTTGCATCCTGAATAGAAAAAATAATTTTTGCATCCTCTTTAAAGAAAAAAGAAAGGATGAAGAAAGAAAAAAGGAAAGAATATTATTGTATAAATTAATTTATTGGTAAGGAATCTAACCCTGAGTATAAAGAGAAACACGATCGTTGCTATAAAAAACATATATTGACTCTCATACCAGTCTGGTTTCGTAAAATTACATCGTCAGTGAATGTCATCTGAAACGGTAAAATACATAATGTAATTTACATAACAAAATTTAAGTGGAAAAATGCACATTCCTAAAATAAGAAAACGAAGACTAAGACGAAATGAAAACGTTCTGGCACAGTCAACCTGCGTTCCTACCCGGACCCGGACTCGGCTCTGCCTGCTTGCCTTACGAAGTGGCAGCAAAGTTTCGGCGACATCAAGTCTTTTGGGATTAGGTAGGGGGGAAATAATTTTCTTAGTGTTAGGAATGTAGATTGCGCCTATTTTTCATGACTGTTAGATTTAGGTTTTCATTTAATTGAAATAGGTGTACGTCGTAGCGTTGTAGATCTTTATTTTCTTGGTTTTCGTAAAATTAATGTAAGAATTTTTTTATTATCCAGCCAAGCTCGAGTAAGTCACCAATCCCAATGAAACCTCACGTTAATTATATCGTGAATTAATTTTGAAATAATTAAAGTTCAGAAGGAACAAATTAGCTAAGCTAATTTTAATATAAAAGACGCAAATTTGGCAATAAAATCATATACAAAATGAGTTAAGATCGCCGGCAGCGGTGCGAATGTGGTAAGCTCAGTCAGCAGCGAGCAGCTCAACCAGACTCAGGGTGCCAGCCAATGCAGTGTCTGGTCTCGAGTGCTGCCTAGTAAATTTAGTAAATTTATGGAAAGAGAGGAAGATAATGGAAGAGTTATGCAAGGGAAGCATATGGAACGGGCGTGATGGATGTAGAACAGAGGAGTGTCTAAGAAGTATTTGGCTGTTGCAGAAGCCTTGATTTAAAATGCATCTAATCTAAATTAAACAACTGTTGAAGTTAACGTAAAAGTTGACGCCAAGTTAAAGTGTTATGAATGCGGAGCACGCCTCGAAAATAAGGGAACAAAAATATCGCGTATCTCCACCCTGAGAGACCATAAAAATGTTCAACTAAAAAGACAAGTACAAGCGGGCATGAAAATTCTACATTCGAGAGGGAAAACTGTTAGAACACGAGGCAAGCCCCAAGAAACAAGGCAAGCATTTACTCGATCAAACATCTGCTCGGCCGAGAGACGTTCAAACTAGAACTGCATCCTCTCCATCGCCCACTCCTAGCATCCTGGCTAGTAATGTCGCATTTCTGCATGTAGTTGAATACTTTGTTGGGCGTTAAGTAGGACGTTGAGTCAGACAACCCTTCTTATCGTTTTCTTCAAATTTTAATGGTAACTCCGCCATATTTACCATTAGGATATCCTTGTAGATCATAAAGATCTCGACATAAATGTATAGATATCAGAGTTAGCTCTATCCAATGTGTCCGATGGCGACGCCCGTAGGCTTGGGACTTGTGTCGGGTTACTCGGGGACTCTGTCGATGGACGTCATTGTGAGGTGCTCAGCCTGCAGGTGCTCACTATTTCATCGAGCGGCTGTTCAGACTTTAAGGTGTGACACCTCATTCAAAAGTCATCACAGCCAGACTCTGATAAGTCCCGCGTATCACGCGCGATGCTAATCGGAATACGCAGTTGCGTGTTCCTGTCAAGTCTCTACTGCCCCCAAGTCCCATTACGGACGTGGTATATCCGCCACGGATTTACGTCCATCTTCTCCTCACCAGCGCATCACCGAAAGTTGCGTATTGTCACTTTTTTAATTGGCTTCTCTTTCAGCATCTCACGGTGTACAGGTCGTGTCTTCAGTGTTCACAGACAAGTCTAATTGCGATCTGTAAACGTCCCAACCACGTTCTCACTGAATATTGATCTCTCTCTATAAATGTCACGGATAGATTCGATATTTCAATGTCGTCGACTTGATTGAATTTTGCATTCAGTATGTTCAATTGGAATAGGGTATATTCATTCAAGTAAGAAACGTCTCGGTGTGTCATTTTTTGTGTTCTGAGTAACCATTTCTAGCTGAGCGTTGAAAGACTCTGGATGACTTTCCAAAGTCATCCTTTCCGAAGTGTGTTCACAAAATTCATCATGAGATCAGTATTAGAAGGAAGAAAATAGAAACCTCAATTCAGTAGGCCTCAACTCGTCTGGTACGCTTACCATTGCATTCACGTTATTCGATTAATATGAAATCATTTGTGAGGAGATAAATATGACCTAAATAAACCCCAATAAATGACCAATTACGATAATGAGCGATATTTGGTTGAAATAAAATAGTTCCTCGATTAATTCAGGTGGTGGCAGCCTATCATGGATAACTTGTTTTCAATTAATATAAGAGTTCGCGCGGAAAATAACTCGACTCAGATCGATACAAAAAAATGAACGGCGTATTTAATTAAGCAGCATCACTACATATATATTTACCAAACAACAATTAAGACCAAGACATAGCGGCAAGCAGCGGCTGCAAATTAAAAATATATATTTAAGTCACTAGTATTTTAACCCCAGATGAAACGTAGTTAGCAATGCACATAACTACCTTACATGGATGAGATATTTCAAACTTTTAACTAAACTCACTTGGCCAAAAATATAAAATTAGCTACGGAATTGAAATCAGCCTAGAATAGAAACTAGCAATAACGTAAAAAATTAGCATGTGACGTAGAATAAACAATCGGCACTCGGCATAGAACAAGTGACACTTGACTTGCGATAGAGTAATATTACCCATCAGATTTAAGCAATTATACACGAGTTCTTGTCAACGGTGAGGCTGAAGTTCAGGACATTAAGGTACGTGTTGAGCAGTGCATCTCATATCAAAGCGATATCATATGATCATATCTGAGCTAAAGACTGTTGACAAGCTAATGTACAAGTCCACCTCACCTCATGCTCGATCCATGCAAGCTCCGACTTATTAGAGAAGCAATTAAGTCTAACGGTGAGAAACTACGAGGGCGCTCCAAGGGCTCCCAAGAGGCGATCACATGAGGGACGTTGAGAACTCGCGACATGTGGGTCTCCCAGCACCCCCGAACACGTCGCTCCACACCGAAGGTAGGCCACCCAGAAAACAAGGGTCGCCGCCTTCGAAGATCTCGAGCGTCCATATCGTTACTCTGATGTTACAAATTAAAATCCAAATATTCATACTTAAATAGGTTAAAACAATTAGCAAAACCTTCAAAACTTTAGGTGAAAACAACCGGACTATGCTTATAAGACAAAAGGCTATCCTTCCACAGCGGTGTGATGAGCAAGCTCTGGCTCCTAGTCGGTAATTTGACTAACCACGGCTTGTGCATTATTTTAGAAGCCCGGATGGGATACATTTTAGTTTGCAAACAAGTAAATATTTAGGGTAGGATTGCTTAAAATTCATATGCATATATATAAGAGCGAATAGTTGAAAGACTCTCAGGTTCCATTGTTAGGGAATTTAAATTTCAAAGTATCTCAGAAATATCTCAGAAGAAGCTTTGAAATTTAAATTCTCTAATATATATATATATATATATTCTACATATGAGCGACTTGAACTTCAACCAGCGAAGTCGTGACAAGCAGGTAAGCATACGTGGTTATATACAATAAAATGTAGCATTTTGTGCAATATCCCGTGCGACAATAAACTTTGAACATGTCAGACTGTAGTTTTAAAACTGGCAGACACCGGAAATTCATTGTCCTTGAATATCTCCGTAGCTCAACGTAGCTTGTGAGCTATCAAATTATAATCAACTTATTACTATCACACCGATTAAAATGTTCCCATTTAGAGTTAGGATATGAAGTGATTTTAATTATAAACTTCCAATACTTTAAAATTTTCGAGCACACACCAAATTTTACAACATACTGACATGTAAATAATGGCGGCTGTCGCCAATAAGAATTATATCGCAAAAGGTCTGAGTCTTTCTTGCTTTTTGAGTAACATTGTCAAAGCCGTCACCCTGCGAAACTGAGATTTTCTATGGTTAATGATACGCGACATTTGGATCCGTACTCAGCTTGGATTATGTATTTTTCTCTAGGAAAGAATCTTTGATCTTCGGTCTTCCTTACACCGTCTGAGATTGTGTGAGGGTCATTTGAGTGAAACGACTCAATATGCTAAGAGGGTCTTAGCGTGAAGTAACGTGAACGAGCGAAGACCGTGAGCTGGTTCGGGAGTAGTGTTGTCTACCAGAGCACTTAAAAGAATGGCAAAGCAGATACGAGCGATCTAGCGTCATTGGGAAAATTTTGCCATTGTGCTTTGTCTTTCATGAGTGATTTAGAGTATCTCACTTTCATACTTAATACGGGTGATAAAAAGTGATTGTCGTGATGAGTGACGCAAGTAAATGTGATTTAAAAATATACTTGTAAATACCCGTAATAGTAATTAAACTTGTTTACACGAGTCTTAATAAAATTAATTATTATTGAAACGAGTAAGTGCTACATTAAAATTAGAACGCGCTACATTACGTGCTACAGACATGTGCGGTAAAGCCTTACTTCAAACGGATTGTGTCTCTACTCAAAAGCTTTTTAAAAGTTTTAAAGCCAAACGTGATTGCGTAAAACTGGAGTAAGTTTTGCGAACTGACTTCAGAAATCATAGACATTATTATTCTCGAGTTGCTCTCATACGGTTTCCTTAAGTTTCGTTGCAACACATTATTTTGAATCGTAACGTTATTCAGGTGTTTATGAGCTCTGGTTTTACAATTATCCATCACAGGTTACAAATACCCTATGTTTATCCAATTCAAACTTATATTTCCATACGAATATATACACAGGAAAAATAAAATGGAAAGGAAATAGAAACAAACCTCGCTACGTTCGGTTAGAGGTGTGACGTTACATATCTCTATACTATTGTCCCAGTAGCAGAAACTATAGTAATATTGCTAGATAAAGTGTTTAATCAAACAACGATTCTCAACGGCTTTAGCAAGGAACCTTTTGTAAGATTTTTGAGTATAGCTGTTCGTGAAACGTATTTTTTCTTTAATAATGATGTGTACCAACGAATAGACGGGCACATCATTATTTCATGGGCAATCTACCGGCCCTACTTAGCAAATGTATTTATGTATAATTTAGAGACGATGTTTTTGGAATCATGCCGGCACTCGTTTAAACCAATTTTTTGTGAATGATACTTGGATTGCACCTTCGAGATCTTCAAAGACAAATGACACGGGGAACTCTCCTTGAATCATGTCGATGGATTTACAGCGACATAAATTTTACGTTAAAGGAAATGAGGTATAATATAAACGTTCTTGGCAAAGAGACGAACCTGATAACCTGTGGGGGCCCGAGGAAATCAAACTCAGTCTCGGGTCTTGAACCTATAATTAGAAAGACGGACAATTTAATTATGACATGTCATTTCACAACCTTTTTATAATATTTTCATTACGTATTTCATTCTATCAAAAATACGATAGCATTGATAACACACTGTTTTAGTATTTGTGCTCGTCTTGACAGATTACATTATTTTAATTTATAACTTACCCCCTAACGGTGATAAGTGTACCAACAAAATAATACTGAAATTTTCTTTCTATGTTAAATCTATTTATCTGCAAAACGTAACTAGAGTATGAATACGATTTCACTTTTATGATACAAAATAAATTAAGATAATTGTATGAAATAAAGATATACATAGAGATATATACAAAAGTACATTTATACGACTACACCTATGCATTTAAGCACTTATATATGGCTACAATGCTATGTAAAACTAAATTTGTAAGAAATCGCAGCACAGAATCCACGCTACTTCCCTTTCGAGACTTAAGGTAAGGAATGGCAAGCGGCTATCAAACTAACGAAAAAGCCTTCCGTTGCCACGTAGCGACCAGTGGATCAAAATAAAAAAAATTACAATTTCACGGCACCACAAACCAATATTTACGAAAAACCCACCTTCACCGGTCTTGAAATAAGTTTCTTTGGCGCTACCCCTTATATATATGAAATAAGTGTAATTCAAACTCTAACTCATAGAAGGTATAATCTATCATCTACGTTCGCGTTATTTGATAAGGAAATTAGTTTTTGATAGAATGATTAGCAATACATGGGCATCCAAATCTTTTAGTCGACACGTGTGCTAAATTTTTTCTAAAGTTTATTTTCCAAGCCCCAAAATGGTTACTGTGGCAAAGGAAACAATGTTCAAATTTGGTATCTACAGAAAACAAACAAATTCGAACAACTATTTGAAGCTCTACAGCTACCATCTAATGTCGACTAAGCGAGCCGTAGTGAAATCCATTGTGGACCGTTGTTAAAAATAATGCTCCCTGGATGATCGAGAAGAAGAGAAAACCCAAATCGATAATATTTCTTAAACGAACAGTTATCCAAAAAACTAATAGAATCAATTGTATAGAAATCCAAAAACGGAAACGCACAGAACGAACCGAACAATATCAGATACATTTCCGCCCCCTACATCAAAAGAACCACTGAAAGATTGAATCGAGTACTTAGAAAATATAATGTCTGAATCGATAGCAAGCCAAAAAATACTTTTCAGTCTAAATTAAACAATAGCAAATATAAATGTGCCAAATCCGCAAAGACTAATGTTATGTACTAAATTAACTGTAAGGAAAGACGAAAAATCGTTTATTCTAAAATCAGTCACATACATAGCATATTACAATCGGGTTTTCAAACAATAAGACTTCAGCCTTAAAATTAAGTGTAAAAGTCGAACTGAACTTACAATTGTGAATTTAAATTCGGAGATAGGTATCAGAAGTTAAAATTAACCAAAATTAACGCATGATGTTCTAGGCATATCTCTCTAAGTTCATAACGTACAGTTTTGAATTTTGAACAAACAATTTTAATTTTCTGATACGTAAGATAGTTCAATTTGTTACGAATTGTACAGCAAGAGACATTTATAATTTGAATTGGAGTTGTAGTACGCCAGAACGATTTGCACTGTCTAGTTCTTGCGAGATGCATATTAGGGGTGTGATGCGAGTTCAGAGTTCTACTGTGTAAACTTATGCTGTTAGAGAGAATGACAGAATCATTTATTCCTTGAATATGTGACATACTTGACATAAGATATGGCAAATCAATTGTCAATAACTGAAGAAGAATTCAGTGGTGCAATAAAAATGCAAATAATATTAACACTTTAAACTATGATATCTAATTTGGTAGCAGATCGCCCTCGCCCACTGTGATGTGATGAAAAATCTGCGAAGCTTAAATTACCGTACAAATTCGCTGATATACTTCGTCATACATGGAAAAATAAAAATTCACATTAAAAGACAAACCACTAAAATAAGAACCTACTGCTAGACATGTTACTTGATACATCGAAAGAAATATTGATAATTTAGGGTGCTACCCCTTATATAAATGAAATAAATGTAGCTAAAACTCTAATTCGTAGAGGGTATAATCTGCCATCCACTGTGTTGCGTTAAATGACCATAATTGCCCATATCGTGTTTCCTACGAGGTGCCACGAACATTGTCACACCTTAATACTGGTACTTTTGAAACAAATTATGGTATAAGAAACGATTAACAAATGATGGGGTGTATGAACGGAAAAGTCTTCATTTTACAAGGCTTAAACGCAATTAGGAATCGATCTTTTAAAGTAGAGGTGAATAATAACAAATCTACATTCACATTCTTACACCACGCTAACTATCATTGCCACGATAACTCCTCACTCGCGCTGTGGAAGACAGTGTCAATTACCCTTGAGAACACGCAAAAGAAAATAGAACATGCATTCTGAGACAGCTGTTTCAAGCGGTTTCTAGAAGTCTTGTTTACTGTCATAACACAAACATCTTAGAATGAACGACGGTAAATTAGATTCCGAGGCTCGATTTGGAAAAAGGTTTCACACCCACTAGCTCATGCACGACGTTAGACGAACAAGAAAACTAAACGCATGTTCTGGGACAGAAATCTTAGCCGATACGTACAAGTTCTGTTCATGAATACAGAACAAACACCTTAGGGTGAGTGACACTTAAATAAATTTCAAGGCTAAAATTGGAAACATGTACGGATATCCACGCAGATTGATTGATACAGATTGTAACTGTCAGGATGTGCCAGACGTTTGCTCCTAAACTAAATTATATTTATTTCCTTCTGCATTCTTTGGCGTATTTTTCTTTAGATCTCTAGATTTAAGCTATGATCGCTCCTAAACTAAGTTTATATTTATCTCTATTTGTATTCGTTAGCCTAGTTTTCTTTAGATTTTCAACTTTAAGCTGGGACTGTTTCAAGCAATTTACTCTTCGAACGAGGGAGTTTTTCATGATTATTTTCAGTTTTAATTTCCTTTACAATTCAGTTTTTAAGGTTATAATTAAGTATGTGAAATCCGTGTTGCGTACACACTTATTTACCAACTTTATTTGCATTCATTTGAAATTTATGCACACATGATTGTATTCTAAAAATGCCACCGTGCCTATGCTCTCTTTGAAGTTAATTCAAAAAACAATAATTGTTGACCTAGCTAATACCGAAGGACGAATTACGGATCTATGGTAATTCATCAGGAAATGACCTTTGCTGCGTTTTGGCGCCGACCTCAACGGATTAAGTATGGCGAAGGCTGCACTAGTTGTCCTCCACGAGTGTCCTAGTGCTGGTATGTGAAGCGAGTCTTAACTGACTAAATGTGGCGCGGACAGAACTCTAGCGAGTACTGTCGCAGTCTGAATCGGAGAGAGAAGTCTCAGTTCCTTTGCGGGTAGACCTGCTGCCGCAGTTTGACTCCTGCCTTAGCGGACTAACCACGGCGTTGGCAGCATTAACGGGTCTCGTCCAGCAAGACGTCGCGACTCGTCGATGATTGATTGAGCCTTAGCGGACCCACTACGGCGCGGACTGCCTTGTTCACGCTCCTTGAGGTGGCAGTCACAGCGCGGCTCGTGCAGGGGAACATCTCCGACCAGACGGTCGTCCGGGGCACAGACCCCTTTGCTGATACCAAGTCCATTTTTGAGCCTGGCAAACCTGCCAGAGGCTCAGGCCGCTAATGTGCGACCAAAAGACAAGGCACTACGTTTTCTTATCCTTTATACCTACCGAACCCCCAACAGTGACGATTGCGATAAAGTATATATTGGAGAAACCCGTAAATAAGTATAGGAGAGACTAAACGAACAGCAAAAGAATATTGAAAAAAATTCATTATACTCTCTCGTTAACTAGCATTGCAAAGAAAAAGCCATCAAAGCCCCAAATATTTCTATAACTGAAAAAACGTTAGATCGAGGAAACTTGTAGAAGGATTTTATTCATTCAATAATCAAAGTTCGTATAACAGACATGTCGATTTCTCTTAAAGCCTATTACGGGATTATCAAATCCTTTAAATTTAGTTGATCACCTCTTCTTTTAACCAAAAAATGAATTGTGCCAAAATTTCTATTCCCGTATACTAGATACCTGTTTCGCCAATATCCCTCGAAAATGTTGTAATTTTGTTTTCTTGAAAACGGGTTGTGTAAAATAACTCGAAAGCTTGCGAAAGTAAAACTTATCTCAGAAAAAGTTCTTTAAATCATCCCTAAAAATGTAACTTGGCAGTTCTATACTTCAAGAAAAACAATGCATGCCTATATCTTTCCCGTGTCTTAGTAACAATAGTAAAAAATGCATGCAACTACTCAGAACCTCACTTTCTAGACACTGTTCCCGATTAGATTTTAAATTCTTTTAAACTTAGGAATTTTTTCAAATATGAAGACCCTGCAGTCGGGGCGTGTGCTCTAACATGTGAGCAACCGAGGTGTAGGCACATTTGTAATGTCATCAAACAACTCATTAAACAGGGAACTTTAAAGAAACATTGATTAAATTTCATCTCAGTGGTACGTATGATGAGATAATTTTTTGGAACTCTTTTTTCTATATTTAGAAATTGTGAGCAAAACTAGCCAAGCTATTAGTGAACTGTCTAAGGCGGGTATGAAACTGGAGAAAATTTTGTCTTCTCAAGCCTCGTGTGAGCAGGTCAGGTGTTTGCATGGTCTTTAAATGTCTTATAGAGACAGGATTGCACCTGTCAAGAGCGTGAAGTACTCCAAATCAGTTTGTTAGAACAGCCCCAACTATTATAAACAGAGGAAAAATATTCAGCGTGACCCAAGAAGAAGCATTAGGAAACTCTGTCAGCTAGGGCACCGTGGGAAATGTATTGAAGAAGGATAGAAAGCTGTTACGCTACAAGAAACGTTAAGTTCAACTACTGTCTGAACACACTAAAGCAAAAAAAAGTTGAATGGAGCAAAGTTTCTCAAAAAAACTGAGTGCTCCAGTGCACTGAGTGCTCCGTCACTCAGCTTCCCGTGTCGTGGACTAACGAAAAATTATTCTCTGAGCCACCAATCCACAACCACCAAAATGACTGCATACATGCAAAAACTAAGCAAGATGTCCTTTTGAAAATGCGTTTGTCCTTTTATCGTCTAAAACTGGCCTTTGTAATGGCTTAGGGTGGTGTGATCGCGACAGTGTATAAAATTCCGCCCATATTCATCGAAGAAGGTGTAAAGATGATCCAGTGCACATATCTAAACTTATTGAAGAAAAATTTGATTCCTTTGATTCGTATAACTGTTGGAGAATCTAGAATTACTCTTCTTCAGGATAAAGCTGCCTCCCGTACGGCCAACCTGAAAAAAATTAGTAAAAGGGCAAAACGGCTGGTTTCTTGTCCGAGGAGTTGTGGCCTCTTTCTTCCCCAGATTGAAATCCCATGGACTTCAGCGTTTGGAACATTCTTGAGAGTTAAGCCTGTTCGTTCGATCATCAAAATGTTGAAGCTCTGAAGGCCAAACTTACTAAACAAGATGTCTCTTTCCTTTATTGTTTTTCTCTTTAAAACTTATGTAGTCTGACCAACTCTTCCAAATTTATGTAGGTAATATGACTCATCATGACGAAATATTCGCAATTATTGATCCACATGTAAATTACTTTGACTCATTATTTCGAAATAACGGTATTGGAAATTGTGTCTATGTTGACATACAAACAATTCAACGAATCAATAAAAACAAATTTCAGCGAGTTCTCTATCTTGTGTTGAAATTGCAGATCACTTTATGGGAAGATAGATGAACTAAATTGTACCATCTCAAAACTTAATTGTAATTTTGAAATAATTAGTTTTATTGTTAAATGTATCCCTTGGGCTAACGTGTGTTTAACGTCCGCCGTAGAATTTCTAATTTAGCCTAAATTGGCTAATAGATGGATACGGAAAAACATTCCATCATTCCTTAGTCCATATCGGACTCTCAATATGTCCAGACATTAACCCATTGTACTTTTTTATTTTGTCTATACCAGAGAAACCTCTCTCACACATTTCTCGAAGCCCTAAAAGCAAGCTGCAGAAAGTAAGGCTTATTTCTATAAAGACATCCATATACCTCATGAAACCAGTGCTGGGCCACTACTGTTCCTTGTGCATGTCTCAGACATAGATGCCCCTT
>VOMN01112512.1:0-12758 GCA_014899125.1 Orchestia grillus | reverse complement strand
CCCTACGCAACAAATACTGATTACATGTTAAACTTGAAAATACAAGAAGCAAATGTATGAGAGAAATTACACCTAGTAAATTCAACAAACTACATTAGTTAACCAAGCAATATTTTCGAACTTGATGGTCATTACCTGAACATAAGTTTAATATGATAGTATCCTACTTCTCCATGATTTATCCATTGCTACACCGAGTTAAACTGATTAAACCCGCTAATATTACAGCTACGTTTGCCTCTACAGGATGTTAATTCTCTGTTTTTGTTATGTGACACCTCAGGTCTCGCATGAAGGAGCCCGAACTGAGCGGAGTGGCAGCGCACCGTGCGCAGGCGGTGACACAAGGCCCGATTCTAACGAAAACATTCTCTGAACGCGGCGGTTTCCAGAACGCTGACGGTTCAGCCGTTCCTCAGTTCCGCAGCAACAGAGGCTCCGATACACAAGGTGGCAAAGGCAAGTTTTTTTACGAGCGTAGAAAAAATGACTCAGACTTTCAGAGAAACTATGAGGCGAGTGAGCGACCGCCTCGCAACCAGACAAAGGTTCTAGGCCTGTTGAAAAAGCAGTTGCAAAGGGAGGAACCCATGGCTGACTGTCAGCTTGCGATGGACGGCCAGGACCGCTTCTCCATAGCAGTGTGAGAGCTCTGCTTCTAGTGCTTTGTAAAACATGTTCAACGTATTGTGCTCTCGAGTATCACACTATTGGTTTCACGCATCATAACCGAGCAAAATATGTATGAACCTAAATTTGAAAGCAGAATGGTTCCCTGCGGTTGCGATAGGCGTAGATTGCGTTTTCCAGTGAGATGACTTCTTTGAAAATGTATTTCTTTCAAGTTAGTATGCCATGAACTGCGTTCATGATTTTATTTATTTTAAAATATTATTCATGATTTCCCGATGTGACTGAATTTAATTAAAGTATTTCTACTGCAATTCAAGAAAATGTGTTGCAGCTTCCCCATAAGCTTCCATGATTTTATTCAGAGATCATATTTAAAAGTTACAGAACTGCAAGCCGTTACTATGCACATGTTACCAGTTAGTATTCTGTACATTTTAGCAAATTGATGAAGTGTTGTTGCCATGACTAATTTTGCTGTGACACCAAGACCAAACTCATTGATCTTAGAGACGAATCTGAATTGGTAGAATATGATGAAATATTAGATGATGAAGGAACGTTGAACTAATCAAATTTGCTAACCCCTAACGGTTGTCGTGTATTCATTCGAAACAGTCATGAAAAGTCAATTTCCTAATCAAAAGCTGTGTTCGTAATGGCCAAAGTATAATTGCTTTTGAATAGTGACGGACTTAGAAATGAGAAAGAAATGAGTGAATTTTCGTATATTGAGTGAGAGAAATTCAGCTATAACTTTTCGCAAGTGTAGCGGAATCCGACGCTATCTTCTCTCTGAAATGTTATTAAAATGTCATCAACACTGACGCTGAGTTTGAAAATCATCGTGGACAGCACACAGGAATAGCGGACCCGAAAACGATAATTGCAATTGTGGTTTCAGCCACTCATTTTTTGCAACTTCTGTATCCTTGGGAAGTTTCAAAAGGAACTAAATCCCCCCTTTCATTAGTGTACATAGATTCCATTAGGACCGTAATATTTAACAGCACCATCACTTAGAGGGATTTTCGAACTGGCTGGAACTCTGTACGATGATGTACCATTTGATGGAATCTAAAATGATCGTGATGATGTGTAGTGTTACTCTGAAAGTTTTTTGTAAAATTAGATCGTAAACCCATACTTTCGTAATATCAATGCCTCGTAAAAGAATACTGACCGGTATTTTTCTATGTATTTCTCCTAGCTTGCAGTATTCCACCGAGATCAAGCCGAGTACTTAAAAAAAATTGATGTATTTAATAATGCAATTTAGTGTTCGTGAACATTTCTTTCACTGAATTATTCGTAGATCGACTAGACGTTATGTTAAACGTTGGAATCAATTCTATATAAATGTCTAATGTGTTTTAAATTACTTTTATTGTCCTTTTTAGTACAACTCAACAGTGTCACATACGTTTAAAATCTTCATAAATTACCTTCAATTCAATTATATTTAATGCTAGTATGAAAATTAGCTAGGTTGAACAAGACATCTCTGCTTTCAATGAACATATAACGTTTGATACTTTTAAAATTTTCAAATTCTTCAAATGTGCTATTACAACCTCACATGTAGGGTACTTTGTAAGTCAATAACCTCAGGAGCCAAAAACTCTTGCAATTTTAATTGTCTTTACGAAATTCTGTAAAGTTAAAATTATTTCTAGAACGTGAAGAAAATTTTGATGCTGAAGGACAGCTACATATCATGGAACCACAGTTCGCATTATAAGCTTTTAAGCATCATAGAAAATTTTCTTACATTATTAATAGAAAAGACTTCTACTTCAATTATGGGAGTTGCAATTTGTATTTTTTAAATGTTTTGTTAATATATCCTGAGGTCTTCAGTCAATCTATGAAAACTAATGGATAATTTTAGAAAGGTGACCAAAAATTTGGATGTGTTGCCACGTAGTACAATTTCGAAGGTTTCAACTATGTTCCATTGTTATCTGTAACTCGATTACATTTGAGAAATACTCAAATTAAATATATTTGAATCGAACATGCATTTGTGCGGCCGATCAGATCACTACACATGTACAGGGGGCTTCATAATGGCTCCAGATTTGAATAGAATATTCCGGCGGTGAGAGCGTATTTCTTTCTCAAGAACTGCTCCATGACGTACTGTACGTGACGTAAGTACTGAGGAAGTGGCTAACTGAAAATGATCACTTCGAGTAATGGAAGATAATAAACAAGATAAAAGCGTACCTTCAAATTTTAAATGCAGGAGTGTCATCGACTTCAGACTCGCCGTTATTTATGGAAGACTTTGCAGTAATACATTGAGGATTTACGATACGAGGTCAATGAGGCAAGAACTCAAATTGGCGTCCCCAACAAATTATTTAATTTAAATCACTCAATTCCAGTCCCACTTTCGCCCCTTGAGGATCGCACTCCCTAGGGTGGAGCGGGTGTAAGGGTGGAGGAGTAGGGGGCGATCTCGGACCGTTTTATCGACATATCGAAATTACTTGTTTACAAAGCATCACATCACTTTGACGAAGAAATTATCTAATTTTCCTCATATTGAACAGCTATTGAGATCATGCAATCAATTCGTTGTAAAGGTTTTAAGGACGAGACTTGTTCACACTGTTCTCAGTCAGAATGAAATACAGAAGTAGTTGAAAATAAGTTTAAGTGCTTTGATAGACCACAAACTTTGTATTTTACTGATAGACAATTCAGTTAATACTTTGGCCTGTGCTTTATCGTAAATTTTACCAGCTGCAACTAATTCATTGTCAACAGAAGAGAAATTATTTTGGAATTCTAAACCTTAATTAAAGGAACAATGTTTTTTCAAACCATAATTCTTTAACACTTTCCAAATATCTATGATGCGCGAAAGAGCCTAATAATCAATACAAAATATTAAAAAAGTCAACATAACAAGAAATATAGGCTGACCACATCGCATGTTCTAAACGAACAACTACAATCCGCACAAAATTAAAAATTATCGAAGAGTTTTAGATCAGTTTCAAGTTTTAAACTATAAACTACTGACGAACTATATAATACGTGCATGAAATCATTATTTACTCACAGATTTGGGTTGCAGCAGTGTCGTAGGGCGTAGGTTCCAGTTTTCTTGCTTCTGAGTAATTTTCAAAATCTCAGCATTCGGCCCAGTTTTCCAGCGCTACGCCTCCCTTCAGTCGTGACAAATTCTGCCCGAGTTCAACACCGATGCTGCGATAGGGTCACACCTGCACAGCAAAAAAGCATTGCAATATACCTGTGCAACGAGGTCTGTCAGAGGGTATCGTGTGCGGTATACGTAAGAATTTTTAACTTAAATGAAGTATGTCTGATGAAAAATGGATCTTATTTCAAAAAAGGAAGGACTGTTCAACGGATTTACCAGCCGAAGTAAATGTGATCGTAAATTTCATCAGGGGTACCGAAGAAACGCTCCATTATGTGGGCATTTATGTCTGGTGCCAGTAGTGATGGTTAACACTATTGAAAGTATATTTTTGGCACAGGTGATTCATTTTGATGTAAATTTCAAAAGATAACATCAAACTATTAAGATAACGGGTTTTTGTGCAATCGACTGAAACACCGATAAGTGTCAATTTTCCGATAATATCAACATTAACCGCAATTTTTGTGACTTTCCCTGGTTTTAAAACGATGTTCCTGTTAAAAAAAATTTCACGCAAGAACCAACTATTATTGGTATTGAAGGAGGAAAAAGGTAGACCTAGGACAGCTTCGTTTCAAAACCAACATACCTATCACCCAATACACCTACTTATATACGAACAAGCTATCAGTATACCTACTTTTCAGTCTATTTGTCGACATACCTAAAATAACCGACGAAAGTTACAGGTTGTGTGCTTTTGACTGCTATATTGAGAGTATGTCGTCCTCTCTCGCCTATAGGTGAAGCACCCAGTGCCTCGGCATCAACTATACATTTAGGTCCGGGAACTTACCCTGGTGATGAGTGCATGTGAAAGTGTTTGGCGATCAATGAAATCATCCGATAAAGACCAATATGAACAGTCAAGAGACGTCTCATTAGGGCATGGAAATATGAAGGAAACCATGTTTGCTCTTAGCTTGCGTTAAAAGTCTTAGTCGTTCAGTTATTATTGAACCTTGTCGTACACAGTAATGCAATACAAAAGCATGTAAATCCATCGATAGATACAAGATTAAAATTGTTTTCCTTACTTTTCTATTCTTTTGCATAATCAGTGTGCAAGTTAAATAAGGACATCTATGCATAGATTGTTATAATAATACATTTTTCCATTTTAATACTCGATTGAGAATAATAATTCGAAAGCAGCATGATCAGTTTTGGAGCTCGCAATTTTTTTCTAGAAATTATATACTAATGTACAAGAAAATACTATCCAAAACTTTGCATAATCAATCAGAATGAACTGTAAAAATGATGAGGGCATAAAGGTAAGAGAGAAAAGGTGCGTATTCTCGCCTTGACTTAAGTTCGTGTCGGGTAGAGAGGCGGGGCAAAGAGGACGGCACAGTAAAAGATTTTTTATGCGCTGTCGAGGAAAGCTATCCTGTAATGCTGTAATGTACTGTTACAAGCAGAGGTCTGCGGACGCCCACGCAAGACCAACTTCACTACAGAAAATTGACAACAACAAAATTCTTCAAGAACCTGCGTATCCCAGCAAGGGTACTCAAACAAGCAAATAACTTATCTACCGACTCGCACCTACGAAACTCCGGGACTGGTGGACACTAAAATGCAGATATGCGTTTTTGGTTGCCATGTACACCCTTGTAGAATATAAGACCCTACGACAGGTTGAAACAGACGCTGCTGCGTACTCCCTAGAAAGCTTTTACCACTCTAGAGTCAAGTCTGCCAGACATGGAGGCTTCATCTCCAACTAGACAAAGCTAAAATTTACTGTGATATAAATTATACAGTTTAACTGGTTTCATGGAGAAACAATTTTCTGAAATTGGACATCTCAGTAGAGTAGGATGAAAATACAATTCCTTTTCTGATGAATTCTGCAGACGAAAATGAACAAGATGACATTCGTGAGCAAATTCGTTTATTGAAACTTCTAATCAAACCAATTTGCTACCTAGACATGGTCTTTGAAATTCAATCTAGTTGCTCCTCAGGGTTTCTATTTAATTTGATGAGATCTCAGGCTGTTCTGCTGCTTCCCATGGCCGCTGTGAGCGCGCAATAGCGAGGACTTGTGAATTTGCTCGCGTGTCATCTCGAGGTGCGACACAAGCTGGTTTTCAGGTGTGTACACATGTCTCTCAATTCTGTCAATCAGAAGTTATACTTTCATAACAAAGTAAAGAAAATATTAACATACATCGTAATTTTACTCCTTTTATGAATATTGGAAACAAAAGTAATGATGCAACTACTCTGCGATTACGATACTGATTGTACAGGCATCTACTCTAAGCTGAAAGACCGCCAGGGTTCCGTAAGTACCAAACGAGACGAGTTCCAATAACTCTACAATCTATTCCAGTAATTACTGATTAGCAGCTCAATTTTCGAGACACTGCCAGTATAAAGAAGTAATAATGAGTTATACTACAATTATTTAACAAACACATTTATGAAATGAGTTTTAGATATTTAAACCTGGTTAGAAAACGGAATAGAGCTTTTTAAACTTACTTGGAAATGAGCTTATATATATTAAAACTTAATTAGAAAATGGCGTTACATACATTTGGGCACCCACATGAGTGTGGTATGGTGAGCGTTAATTTGTTATAGTTCTCACAGAATAATAATTAAGGCTGCTCTTTTTGTGTTATTATTTTGCGCTAATTTGTGCCGGCGATTTTATAAAAATTTCGTCAAAAAACTAATTTGTATTGATTCCACTGAGTCAGCTTCTATTCTTTGAGAAGAATACATAATTGTATACCAAATCATAATATAAATTGATGAAGAATGTTATTGTTACTCGCAACCTACCTATAATTCGTACCTAAAGGTAAAGGGTAAGAAATGACTGGTAAATGCTAAAATCAGTAGAAAAATTAAATAATAAGGTTTCCTGCGAGCTGCTGTTTGCAGCCCGACGGCTACATTTACAGAGTTCATCAAATTTGTAACCACGGTGAGGAACTGCACAGAAGTCCTACTTCAGTGCAAGAAGATTGAATTTTGTGATAACCGCACGGCAAAACGTACGGACTCATCCCGCATAGTTAGCTAAATGACTCAAAATAATTTCCGAATGGACGATAGGCTTGCAAGTAAAGTTTTCAATTCAAGAGAGCCACCGACTTTGAGGTTCATGTTATAATGTTCGGTTTATTTATAGACATTAAAATAATTAACAAATAGAGGTCTTCAGTCCCATACATGATGTCTGATATGAATACTGGCGAATATACACATAACGTAACACGGTAATTGCGCTGTATAATATGATTTTCGTGGCATGTAATGAAGTGTTAATGCATAACTCATAGAATTGATATGCTATTTTAACTACCCATTTCCCGTGAAACTTTGCTCTTGCATCATACTGCTACTAAATTTATCCCGGGTGGCATACTGATGAAAAGGCAATTTGAAAAATTCATTGACCTTACCCCAAAGGCAAAGTTCAAGCATAACAAAACAACTGTATATCAGGTGCACTGGAAAGTACACCACCATGTACACGGCAACATGCACGCTATGTGTCCTGCAAAATCTGGCCAGTAGACCACATGTCCAGCAAAAAGCGCCGCTGAGGAGGCTTATGGAACATGATTTTCTAGGACACGGTAATTCCCAGTCTCGTTTCAAAGATATTGTTTCTTTACACGGGGCTGTGGTCCTAAACTCGAGCTACAAGCCTAACATAAAAATTCTTGAGCGGCGCTGAGAGAAAAAGGAAGAAATTCAAAGCATTTCTCGGATACAATGACGCAGTACAGTGTGCTCGCCAATTTCATCATAGTTTTAATGCGGGATAAAGGTTTAGTGGCACAAGTTAAACTAAGAGTCAATTGGCAACCCACAACATGTGTTATTCTTTGAGACGTTGTTCTTAAACATCATTCAACCTGGGTATTATGAGCAACATTGGATAAATAAATCAAAGTAATAATTCTCTTATAAATAAGTAATACGTAATGTTCCATCAAAATTCCATATTAAGCATAGCTTCTCAGTGTCGTCCATTCAATAGAATTAACGTAAAATGACCTGAAACTACAATAAATTAATTTCAAAATTAAATTTCTTCACACCTGAACATGACAACTAAAATTAATTGTCGAGACCCTGAATCTCATATCGATGCACGTATACAAATTCGAATTCTTACTAAAGAGCACAGCACAGTCCATTGTTCTTTTCAATTTACTAGGCCCATATCCTCTCAAGCAAGACATATTTTTTCATAAAGACGCAGTTTAGGACTAGGAATTTACAACGTATGATATTCGAGATAACTTGAAGTTCACCTCTAAAACACTTTATAACACTTCCTTTCGTCTTGTCCTTGCAGACGCAAGGACTTCCAAACTACCCACGAGATTCGATCCAATTTAATTAAATGTTTTGCTGCCTCTGTTTTTACGATAACTGCCCCTTCATGTAAAATTAATTCAGGTAAAAACGGAACAAACTTTTACTGAATGGAACGAAATATTCTTTCCCCAATTTGCTCTACAATATCCATGTCAGTTTGCTTCGCTTGTTCTAATAGCGCACCAATACCAATTTAAATTGATTTTTTTGCTGCCTGCTTTAGAACGCAAAAAGTTCCCGGTTCAAAATTTTCGGCAAATATTTACCTCGTTCCAGCCCATCAATACTCTTGAAATAAATTTAAATCGGCTCTTCCTGACAAAATTCAACACGAGCCGCGCTAAGCTTATTTTTCCGGCCCGTCAGCAGTAAGGTGAATGAGAAGAGGAAGGATCCTGCCAATAGAATAATTAATAAATTCTGTTACAAAATTATATAATACTAAATAGTATTAACCCCTAAATGATCCTCGATGCAAAACGCCACTAGTAGTTTTCGAATGCTGCATCCGCATGGTTTAAGTGGACTTTTCAGATGACAAGCGTGGAATTACTATTTAGACTCTTCCTGTTTTGCAGAAAATGCAAGATCAGAAGAAGAGAGATTTATCGATGCCATCGTTTTAGTTTCTTCGAGGATCTTGCCCTTGTTTAGCAAATGCTTCACATTCACACGTTAATTTGTTCCTACAAACAGAGTTTGAGATATTTTTCATTTGGATCTTGCACTCGACTAAAGGTTAGCTTTTACCTTGTAAGATACCACTCTTTGTTGCTAGAGTTATGCATATTTTGACACGTTATTTGTTCCTGTCTTGATTTCAGGGTAACTAACAACAGTAGCAGTAGTAAAGATAACAGAGCTTCAGGGACTCAGACTATCTCGCACCGAAAGAGAAGGGGCCATTAATTAAGAACTCAGAAGAACGGGGAATTTATGCGCAATGTGTGTTTCCCTGCTAAATCCTCCGCGCATAGAAATAGTAAGTTAAGAAGGAAGAGGTAGGAAGATTAAGAATCATCAGAAGGAGGTATGAAAATGGAAAGAAAAAGTGGGCATGAAAAATAGAAGTCCCAAAGGCTGAACTAAAGCTGAGGTAACCTAACATAGTCCTTCGGGGATGCTAGTCCTCATAGGAAAAGATAGAAAAATATAACTAACCTAACCCTAATGCCTGTATGGCTTATCCTATGCCTCCCTTAGAAGACAAACATAAGCACTACCCCGTAAATGTACCTACAGCTAAGAGATGGAAATGGAAATCCTAACTACTTTTACTTATACATGTCATCGTTTGATCAATGTTTTTTTCAATTCCTTGGGAATTGTACGTCACGATTACTACAATCGTAAACTTTCATTCGTCGAAAGTAAGATCATGACCGAAACGTAAACACTTTTACTTTCGAATTCAATCTCACAAGGCTGTCTTTTGAATGACTCAGCAACAACCGTTTTACGAAGTCGCTCAATACTAAGCTGATGAGGATATAATCATTACAATGTTGAATTTGGCTTTCGACAGGCTCAGCACATACGAGTAGCATGGTGTTCGGAGGTGCAACAAAACGTGGACAGAAGTATCATTGTTTCTCTTGTTAGTCATTCCCAATTACCATTGGCAAACAAATCCTAAAGAAAAACAAAGAAAGAGAAGCCTTGCTCCACAGGATATAGCTGCCATTTGAGCCCTCGAATTCAATAAAAAAATAAGGTAAACGAGGTTGTACGGTCAAATTAGGCAGACCTAGACTACGTTAGCTCCGAATTCTGCTTTGAAGTACCTAAATCCTAAAATGACTCATAAGCAGATTCACTTGGTTATCTTAAGCCGGTAATGCTAGAACAGCCTATCGACCTATTTCATCTTCACTCACACACGTCGAAGTCTTCAGAGAAACGACACCTCACAGTCAGGATTGCAATCTTTGCAAAATCTTCCGGTCAAAGAGAACCTTAGTTTTACAGAAAAGTTTAAGAACAGGGCTTTAAAATCTTCCAATTTTCTCTGTTTGATTAACTGTAGAAAAGTTGTTGACAGAGTCTTAGAGGTAGTTTAGTTGAGTTGCACAATCAGCCGAAAAATTCCCAATGTACTCACTTTAGAAAGTAAATACTTCAGTTCATCAGAAAGTTTAGTTTTAAATTGACAACGGCAATAAAACTTGGTCAGCTAATTTTGAATGACGTCTGCAACTATGTTTGCTCGCAGAGAAATTTGTGAAAGAGAGAGGTGCTTATTTTTTATATTGATATGCACCTGATTCTAGACTCAAGAGCCATTACGACTTGACCTTCACTTTTATTTACGAGCAAATAATGTTGATGTAATTGTCAAGAAAACTGATGTAGTGCAACATTTATTCTCGCACAGGTCTTGAGACAAAATCGGATAAAAAGTAGTGAATACACACGAGCCGGTGTAACATTTTCTACGAGTCATACATCTAGGTCCTTTCTGGTCAATGACTACCGAAACACTACCAATTCTGTCGGGAAGCCTACAAATAAGTCCTACAAATAAGTACGGCTGATATGAGTATTTTTCCCAGCCGGATATCAATTTTCATTAACTCCTAACTTTGCTAATTTATTGAACTAGAAATTCTGAAATTCGTTGTATTTCAGATTCCACGCCACCCGATTGCTTTTATTAACTCTAAGGGACATTTTCTAGCCCCAGCGCTGCATTGCATTTCACGCCCCACTTCGGCAAACCCGTCGTCGAAACCAAATTTTAAAATAAGCTCATTTTAGAGATGGTCTGAATACTTCCGATCATTTCGTGGCATATTGGAGAGGTAAAGGACTTATTAAATAAGCTATAGATATTGAAAGTATTGGAATGGGAAACTACAAAAAGGGTTTTGAACTTAGCATGAATAGGTACGAGTATTAATGCAAACTAGCAGGACCCGTGAAAATTTTACGGAAATTTAGATAAACAAACTTCAGATAAACCAGCCCAAGAGAAGTAGTCTTCTCAAGTGTTGGACAGAGGTTAGAGGTTCAAGGCAGAGGTAGTCCGGTCTTGGAAGCAATTTTCTGCTTGATGATGCGAGTAGTCTGTACTCTATCAGGGAAACTGAAAATGTGCCGCGAAGACTGGCTTTTTATAGCAAAACTTGCAACCCGAATGCAGGATACTTCGCTCGAGGCCTGAAATTTCACTTACAAAGTGGCGAAGCGTGACGGAACGGCACGTAAAAGCGTATTAAAATGCAAATTTTTATAATTAGAACCGATGGTCGATTGACTCATTTTTTTAGGTTTCAGAGATTTAGAGACAGACAACATAGCAAAAAAGAATCAACGGGCTGAAGTCGTATTACAAATGTTTCGAAAACTTACGAGGTATAATTTTTTAGAATATTCCAAAAAGTTTTATCAATGTTTTAATTACATAAGAAAACTGACGAACTCAGCGTCTGCCACACCGAAGCTCAGTCATTACTGGTGACATGCATTCATCTCGAAGTGGAGTTCAGCCACCTGTTGCATTTCTTAGCGCTGAGCAGTTGCTCAGTAAAGCCCTTGACAGTATTTGAAACAGTCCGCCTGCAAAGTTTCGAGAGGATTTTGAACGAGTTAGGACTTGGGACTCATTTCCGCCTGGCAGACGGGATCATTTCCGCGCGTCTGATTCGTAACGATGTCGGCGACGTCTCCGGGGCTTGTCAGGAAAGCCTTTCGAGAGCCTTACTTCACGGTGTTAAGTTTCAGCAAAATAACGACGACCTCGCCAGAGGCAAAAAAGGGCGTACGTAACAAAAGAAGTCTACAGAGGTGTGAAAACAAAGTCTCGAGGGACCTTTGCGCCCTTGGGCCTCGTCCTTTAGGCTGCTTTGGGCTCGAGTTAATAAAACTTGCACTGGCCCTGGGCCAGTATTGTGTAATGCTTCATTGCTATAAAATACGGCGCCTCGAAACCCGACCGGATATCAGAGTATGTTTTTCTGTTGGATAGAAATTTAGTTGGATGTTTTTATAATAACAGACTATTTGAATAGAGCCTTCATGTGTTATTAGATTGAATCAGAATAAGAACTTCAGGAGGAGTTTCGGCATGCATTAATAGTGGATTTAAATACTTTATATTTTAAAATAAATTTGATTACTTTAATTAAGATAGGAAACTATAAAAACTGTATATCATTTCGTACAGTTTTGGTATCTCTTTATACATTACGATGTGCCATATGCTCGGTAGAAATTTAGAGCGAAGCCAGTAGTGCTTTGCTGCGAAATTTAGGGCGAAGCCAACAATAGTGCTTCGCTGCGAAGTAGTAAGCACTGTCAGCAACGACTTCGACGGTCCACCCGTCTTCAGTGAACCCTGTTTCCTGACTTTTAATTTTGAAGGCTGGGAACCTTTCACTTTATTCTGTTCCATTTTTGGCATCGTGGGACCAGTACCGATTTTTCTCATTCAGAGTTGTTACCTCTAAACCTAAAAAATTAAAATGTATAAGGTTTTGACGACTACCCTTTGAAAAGCCTTGACGGCAACTTTTAAGAAAGGCTGGATGGTCACCCTTCGAAAAGCCTCGATGGTCACCCTTTGAAAAGCCTCAATGGTCACCCTTTGAAAAGC
>VOMN01112507.1:0-17433 GCA_014899125.1 Orchestia grillus | reverse complement strand
GCTCCTGTGAAACGGGGGCTCCTGTGAAACGGGGGGCTCCTGTGAAACGGGGGCTCCTGTGAAACAGGGGCAGCATTGAAACGGAGGGCACCTGTAAAACGGGGCAGCATTGAAATAGAGGGAGACTTGGGAGGAAGAGACCGGCCAAACCTGAAATTCAATTCTATCATAAGTCAGCATTGCTCACTAACAATCAAGCAAGCCTACAAAAAAATGTGCATGTGTGCAAGTTAGAATTCAGGAAAAAATTTCCCGACCATGATGAAAAAATAAGTGTAGCAGTGTGCAAGAAGTACTAGTTAATGTTCTAATGAAAAAGAGAGCTCGATAACTTATGCGATTAAGGCACGTGTGTCTATTTCCTGGGGGTCTTAGCCCGGACTTTTCCGACGCACTCGGGAGAAAATTTCAGGGCGAATAAGAGTCATGGGAGCATCAAATTGAAGCTATAGGGCTTCACTGTCTCTCAATTGAGCTAAAACTCAAACCTACGTACATGGGGGAGGAAATTAAACGAAATTAATTTTTTGAGATATGTGAAATTATTATGATCAGAATTCTTAAGTTTTGTATCTGAAGTTCTCTGTTTCCTTGCACATCAAGTGAGGCTGGGTGATAACTGCTGTGAAACTCGTATAAGGGCTGTGAAACTACTGTGAAACTCGTGTAAGGGTTTGAGGCACCATGCACGGGAAGAAATTCCCGTGAAATTGCTACCAGGATTATGACACCATTCAGTTGAGCCTCAAGAGGGGTCAGACTGATGACTCTTTGCATTAATGAGTTGAATTTTGCTCTCGCGTAACGATTGTACCTCCTGATGTGAAGGGGAAATGCTGCGGCTTATCAGGTACGCTTATGGCAGGACGATGACATCTTTAAGTCAACTAAGAGTGAAAGCTCGGATAGCTGTTTTCAAATCCACGGAGTGCCATTTAAATAAAGCTGAAAAACGGAGAGTACGCTAGCGTTCGAGGCAGTCTCCACTTCTGTCCGACTCCTTAATTAGATTGAAATTTCTTGGGTAAAATGTGCGATTTCCGTGCAAACGCGACGACTCTTGCATTTCTTACGAAAGTTTGCTTCCCGCCCACAGTGAGATCAATGCCGGTACCTGCACTGAATTGTTATTGGAGAGCCGAACAAGCGCTCGATTTATCGCGTATCGCGGTCTAAGAAAGGAATTAGACTTCTAGATGATTTTTTAAAACATTGAGATTCCGGCAGATTTTAAAACTCAATTTGTTTTCACTTACAAGCTACGGAAGAAATTCAAAACAATTTCAGCCCTTATGTCACTCTTTTTCAATGAAATTGAGTGTGCATTTGTTGCTGTTGACTTCCCGGAGTCCAAATCTTTGCACAAACTTTAAGTTTCGACGCAGTTTGCAGACGGACATAATCAGCAGGAACCAATTTGCCTTTGCGCACACAAAGGCAGCGCGCATGGCGAGATGTCTCAGAGCTTAATTCAGCTGACCAGTTCTCTTTTTTGTGGGCTGAGTAATGAAGGCATTTACCGACGTAAAACCGTGGTCATCATTCCTATTTATTGGCATAAAGCGGCGGTCATCATTTTTATTTACCGACATAAAGCAGCTCTCGTCATCCTATAGTACTGAACAGCTGGACGACTGCTAGGAGAGCACGCACCGTCCTGAAGATCTGCGCTTCCAGCCGACTTAACGAGCTGTTTCTTATTGCTTTTCAATGTCATGTGGCGAGGCTAAATGGCTCACTACAGTCGACTCAATGTTCTCAAGGCTTCACATATCATGGGAAGTAATTCATTTTTCTTTCATTCGCTAAATGCGTAGTTTTGTGCCAATGGTGATGCGACGGCATGTAACTCTCCCAATTGATGTGTGTTCCCCATGCTGAATTTGAAGAACTTTTGGAAATATTCGTTATTTGTGCTTGTGGGAGGTAAATAAAATGCCACCATAATCATGAAGAGTACAATGATAACGTCACCATTGTACATCTGGACACCTAAGGTAATGTTAACACTCATGACCAGAGATTTGATAACTAGATTGACTCTAAGAGGGTCCTACGTTCTATTTGCAATGAAGTTAAATTTCAAAATGAATCAAAATTGTATTCAAAACTTAGTGTCCTTCTCTTTGCCTCCTTCTAGACCTTCTAATTTTCCTACAGACCACAGCATCTCTAATACGACCATTCAAGCTCATGAATGTGCAGTAAAGAAGTTTTGTAATTATTACCTGCACAATTCATTATTTATGACTCGAGGCTCATCTGAGCCGTTTTATATAATTTATGTAATTTAGGACTGGAAATTAAATTCTCGAGTTAAATGATTGAGCAGCTCGACTCAGTGAAACAAATGCAGGACTATTTTCACTATGAAACGTGACTAATGCGCTTAAGCTGATGACGCCTCAGTTGTGTAAATGAACTATGGCACATTTTTCCTAATGGCGACCGAACTGCTGCCGAACGCGTACAGCGTTTGGAATTTGCAAACTGAAACATTAGCTCCAGTGATCGGTGTTCAATCAGCCTAACGATACGAATCAAACGTCAATTTTTCATCTTTCAGTAATTCTGAGCATATCTTTTATACCACATGCTCCCATTTAAACATAGATTCGAAGAAGCGTACGTGATAAAATATTTAAAAATGGGGAAATTTTCTCAAAAAGTCACCTCATTTCTTGTTGAGCACCTCAAATATGCAAAATGGGCTTACTTTCACAAATGACTAATGTACTGCCCAAATCTTAAGAAATACGTACTGTGCATGAGTTCACTTTACATATATGTCATTCATTGGTGAGGTCATTACAGAGTTGGGTAATAACAAGTCCTTCCGTCAATCATTGATCAAACTCCCATAAACTTTATGACCATTCTATTCCAGCACAGAATTCAGCATCTTTGCAATGACTTGTTCTTCCGGGTCCACATTGGGCCCGGTGGCAGCTCGCTATTATTATCGATGTCTATGGCTGCTCCAACTCCGTTAAGTGCCTCCCTAACATGACGTTATATTCACCACCAGTTACACCGCTAAGCCAGTGTCTGCTCACCCAAAGTGTCCTGTGAATGGTCGACTCTGCGCCGGGGTTTCGGCGGTGAGCGAAGAAGAGCTCCTGTGTATTGGGTAACGGTGTATTGGCTGAAGTAAAATTATGAGACGTCGCCAAGCCATGGTTCACTCTTCACTGAAATCGTCATTGTTGTTACAGACGTGGGACTGTAAAATGTCTTTAGTTATCCCTAAAAAGGTTCCTCTCAAGTATCAGTCACTCTCTTTCTCGCAAATGGCATGTTTTCACGTTAGTTAATTGGTCTGTTTTTATCGTTGGCATTTGGTTTATGAGAAAATGTATAAATTATTCTGAAAACAGGGACAAGAAGGTGTACCGCTCACTCAGATAGCGTATACCATAATGCTGTATACCAAAATGTCGTAGACCAAAATGCTATATACCAATATGTTGTATACCAAAACATGATGTATACCAAGATGTAGGGTACAAAAGTACATGCTGTACACCAAAATGCTTTCTGAATACCAAAATACTGTACAAAAAAATATTGCACACCAAAACATGCTCTAAAAGCAAAGGGTTGAACTTATCAAACCAATCTCCAACTTTCCGAGGAGTATTTAATTAAAAATGGCTGTAACTCAAATTAACTAAGTAACTCAAAGATTTAGAGCACTAAAAAAACGAGTGAACTTACATAACATAAATATAAAGAAACCAGCTCCGTGGTTCGAAGTGTAAAGCATTTCATTGCAATATAAAAAAAGTAAAACCTAAGATAAAAAATGCAAATACGAGTATGATCACAAAATATCGATACGCACTAAACATCATCGAAAATGTTCCCATTTACCATTATTAAGTCCTTGCATTCTCCAGCATAAACGCAGATCACTGAATGTTCAAAGTTGTACGCACCTTATGCACCAAACCCAACATATCTTCTCCTTTCTTTCCCCTTATGTTAAGGTTTCTTGAAGTTGCACCGACACTCGAGGGTGCGTTCTTCATGTAAATGTAAATAATTGTGAAGTGCGGTACTTCAATTTCTGAAATATTTATGATTAAATATGTTCACTATTGCGTTCGTTTTGCTTATTTTCATATCCGGGATAGAGCCCCGGAAAATAATCACTTACTCCTGAACATTTGATCATGACATCAGAAAATCACCATGCCTTCTCTACCAGCTCCGCTCTTAGGCCTTTCTCGCCTCCTCTAATGTTTTCTAATTCCCGTCAGGGCACAGCGCCTCTGATGAGGCCATCTAAGCCCCTGAATTGCTACGAAATCTATTTAATCGATTAGAACAATTCTTAGCGTAACTAAAAACTTCCAGAATTTATTCATTCTAACGCAGAGTTATACGTACATAAGAAATTGAAAATAATGTGCTAATTCTGAGCCGTATGTTGGCAAATGAACAATTTTATTTCAAGATAATTAAATTTAAAGTTTCCACTGATATTGGTACCTTCCACATTGCAACGAGGAACAGCGGCTCCTCCAATGAGTCCATCGAGAGGCACCCATGCCAACAGATGTGTACACGTGCTTCGAGTAACAAAAATTCTCGGTAAAAGTAAAACAAAGCTTCAGTTTCCTTCATAATGATTCCTGGAAATCCATTCTCCAAAACTATAGGACACGCGGGTATATGCACGTTAGTCCAGAGCTTCTATTATGATTGAGGTGCCAGACTAGGCACAGCAATGTCTCGAACTCCTGTAAAATTCGTCTCATCAATTGCGACTTTCCTCATTCAAGGAGAAAATTTCTGTGTGTGCTGTATTATCCAGTAGCGAGTTGATTTATTTGGTAAAACAGCGAGGATAATTTACTTTTTAGAAACCAAAAATCATTTGGGTAAATCACCTCAAATTAAAACCCGGGCTAAGATTGCACCAATTAATTTTTCGTGTCAGTTCCACAGTGAATTTTCATTCAGACCGCGCGCTGCTGAGTGCCCTGATTTCTGCGAAGTAAATAAAGGGGCAGAAGAAAAAAATACATCCGCCCCCGGCATCAGTTGATACTGTCTCAATTTAAAAGTCAACACCGGAAGAATATTGCCGAACAGAAAGATTAATAGATGAAGGTAGTGACTGCGCCGCGAGCGAAAGCTTTGTATCGACGGAGCGCATCAATAATTCAGGAAGAAATCTTTTCTGCCCAGTTTCTTAACGACCGTCTCTATTTTTGGCCAATTCGGCCAACTTTATAGGGGCGGCGAACATTGGAGACGCCTCGCCAAGCTGGCCATGATAACGGCTAGCGACGTTGCTGATGCCAAATGTGATCTATTTTTAATACCTCAACAATATAAAGTAATCTTGTACAAATACTCAAAAATTCGTTTCCTGAAATACCTGAACCAGTAGATTAAGGATTAATATTTCGCAATCCTTTACTATTCAATCACGAGTGAAAAATGGAATATTTCATAAATACGCTGAAATTTTGGCGTAAGGCCCCTTGTCAAAGGATCAAGAAAAGACATAAATGCTATATAAACATGATGTAATAAAGATCCACGTCGTCTTATTGATAGAAAATCTTTCCCGGATTAGGTTTTAACTTTTTGGCATGGGCTCAATGAAGGTTAATCGAACGTTACCATGATTATTTTAGGCGAGCCTACACAGTCTGCACTAATAGTAGTGGTATCATAGCCTACACAGTCTGCACTAGTAATAGTGGTATCATAGTCTACACAGTCTGCACTAGTAGTAGTGGTATCATAGTTTGCTAGTGGAGCGGAGCTAACAGTCTGCACTAGTATTAGCTTGATGTAGAGCGAGTTTCTCATATTAACTCTTTTTCCATCAAAGTTAACTCGTTTTGATCAAGTTATTGCTGTATTTCGCGACTTTAGGTGAGCAAACTCTCCCAAATTTTCGATTTTGTTAAAGATGACTTGAAATGAGTTTCTACGGCCTTCCTTGACCTATAACAGTTCCAGCCGACAATTTCTGAGAGTACTCGTGCATATAAAAAATATACAATATCATGTGAAAAAAGCACGAGTCCGTCAAAAAATCTGCCGTATAAGAGAATAAAGGAATTTAAAAAAAAAAATACAAAATTGTTCTAGTCATTCTAATTGCAGAAAATGTTTCGGTTTCTGAGTTTTAATGTTTATTTGAGTGCATCAATAACTATTTATATCACACCCTTGTATTTCTTTTCATTTTAAAGTTTAAGTTTTCAACCAAAAATCCAATTATGAAAGGTTTGAAAACTGTGTGTATCATCTTTACTACTGAATTTAATCGCGAGTACTTGAATAAAAAAAAAATCAGAATTCTACACTTTCATGACAGTTAACATGTAGCAATAGTTCAAGACTTTTGCTTTAGAACTCTTTAGGAAGTAAAAAAAAGCATCCTACAGCAATGCGGTCCTCTGTCTGCAACGAACCCAGCAATGTGAACCCGAAAATGCAGAGGGGCGGGAAAATGTGAGTGTTACTTCATCGCAATTGATTTCAAAGCTTCAATTTAATATTCCACAATTACATACCTATCGCACTAAGCATTCAGCTTTGTGAAAAAAGGTTGCAATTAGATTCATTTGTAATTAGAAAAAGTCTCATGAATATACGGAGAAAGGTAACATTTTATTGGTACGAAAATGTAGATCCATCCCCATGAATATATGCAGAAAAGCTGTATTTAGCTTTGTATGAAAAAGTAGATACAGCCGTATGCAACTATGCTATATGGATTTTTCACGAAAAACTCGCCTTATCTCACGTGAGCTTAGAAACCAATGAAGGCAAAGGGAGAACTCCAGTTGTGCAGTTAATAGCTACAATTTTGTAGAATACTGACAGATGTTTACGCTTCTTGGTTACAGATGTTCAGTTGATAGTTAAAATTTTACAGTATGCTCACATATATTTACGCTTCTTGATCACAGATTTACAGTTGATAGTTACAATTTTACGGTATACTCACGTAAGTTTACGCTTCTTGGCCACAGATTTACAGTTGAGAGCTACTAATTGACAGTGAACAGCTGAAATTTTCAAGTTAATGGGTGTACCCTCACAGTTGACAGCAGCAATTTTACAGTAAGTATTTATGATTCTACACTTAAATGCCACAACTCATCTGTTAATAGCAAAGATTTTGAAATCAATTAATTCAATCTTACAGCCAATATATACCACTTTACAGTAAATTCTAACAAATTTACAATCAGTAGTTCCAACTTTACATTAATTAGCCTGCTTTTGATTTCCATGCTAATTTTATTATCACAATATTAGTACTGTCTTTTTTTCCTCGACTTAAAATTGAATTTACCCTAAAACGTTTGCTTGTTTCACAATTTTTTTCTTACATTTTCTGTTCCTAACGAACTTACGTCTTCGCTTTAAGCTTGACGTATTACACTAATTCATTTCCATTTTTGGATACTGAAGAACTTCATGAATTTCAAAACACAATTAAGAAAAACTATTATGTTTCAACCCTTTACAACCTCTAGTTAATTTTCTCGTAACATAGTCACATTTAGTGGCTTCAAACTTTTTAGATCTCTGTACAATATTTAGTAGATTTATCGCGGTGCACTCGTCACAGCCAGAAAAAATTTTTAGGTAGAAAATTTTCATTTCGGGTCTTAAAAGCAGAGGGAATCGCTTTCCTCTTTCGGCCAGAGTTTATATCTGCCTAGAATAAATAAGACGAAGGAACCTTAACCTGCCTTTGTGATACGCTCGAGGAAATCGCAAAAGAAGGAAAATATTGGACTAGGGGAGCCGGAGCGATTAATGATACCGGACCTCCACAAGGGAGAGCTAAACTTGGTTATCTTCAGATAAGTTTCCTAACTTTCAAAAAGTGTTAGATTAGCAAGACGAAATTACCTCGGAGCTTATTGGGCCCACATGATCACCTTGCATCACCCCTTTTGAAGTCAGAAGAAGTATTTTCCGTCAATTTTTTTTAAAGCAAGTAAAGATTGGCTTAAGTAAAACTATTAAAACGTGTATGCGTACTGATCTGCGTTACATACCTTGTAGAATTTTCGCAAAGCGATGATTTTTAAGAGCTGTATTACGACTCTACTCTGCCACTTCCTATTGCCGCCAATATCTGCTGCATGTTGTCTCATATTTTCTATTTATTTGATAATGTAAGAAAATCTTGCCCACCACCTGCATCAAACATTGGATTTTCAATCAGTTTCCTGCAATTCTCTGCCTCTGCAAACTAATTTACTTCTAAGGCCAACCTTCGACAGAAAGTCAATTGCAGATCATCATCGTCTTATTAAAAGAGCAGAATATTCCCTCAAATTATCGTCTGAATTGAGCGAACTCATTCCTGCCATGTCTTTCACAAGGCGCAATTTCTGAGAGAGTAAATGACAACTCTTCAATAAGACACGACAACGGGAATACTTGTAATCTTCTCGTTAGTTCACTTTCTTCTACTTCGTTCGACTCATAAATGGTAAGTCGACGCGCAACGGCATTATGGCGTTAAAATGTCACTAACAGCTGGTGTTTGCTTGTTAACTTCAAAAAGAGTCATTTCTCATCGACAGGTGGAGTGCATGAGCACAAGAGGGGACCTGCATCTGCTGGAAGAGCCAATCACGTGAGAGAGGATTATCGAAACGTCTTCGAGGATTTGACGGTAGCAAGAATATCGGAGCCAATAAATTGAGAGCAAGATTTCTGAATTGCCGTACAGGACCAAGAGATTTCTGATATCTCTGTTCCTGCTGAGATTTGACGCTCAAAAACGTTTGAGCGTGCATGTGAACATGTTAGGAATTGAGCCTCAGTCGATGCACTCTCTCTTTCTATGCTGCACTAACCCATAGCGTTGGGTTACCTTTGAACCAAGTGATTGGAGCTCGCACCCAGCTCGAAACGACTGTCATGGTGAATATTTTCATGGCGATAATTAATGAACAAAAATATCCCATTAATCGACACAGTTTAACTCAGGCGCTACGTTTTTCTTCGTCCTCCACTAGGAGGGTACAAATCTCTGTAAGTGGGCCATGTATGCTCGATCCCATAAGGCTGGATGAGCATTATTGGTCATTGATCAGATAGTGTCAGATGGCTGCAGGCTGCAAGACGGATGCAGGATGCATGCCCCGCACGATCCAGACATCAATCTCTTCTAACTTGCGCAGGCACATCTCGGAAGCACAGCGCTCAAAGAGGCAAAGAAATGGCGCCCTTAACCTCTTCAAACGCCCCAGATCTTCCCTTATTGATACCTCGCAGCGGCGACTGACGGATGTTATGCGACTTTAATGGCCAGATCAGTTTTCAAAAGGCAACTCGTTGCAAATTCTTCAACAAGAAGCCCGAGCCTAACGCAGACTCAGAAGTCATCTGTGAAGAAGAGTTTTTGAAGCACAAGCGACACTGTTTGTTTATCCCAGCAGACTTCATCTGTTGCCATTGAGAGCGTCGCCTGTAGGAGTTACATAGGCGTACCATTATAGACCATTATGAAATAAAAACTTTTCTACGTTTTCAACACTTCGCGGGGCTGAGGCTCATTGCAAAAGAATAATTTTTCGCAAGTCTTTTTCCCAGTCATGAAATTTTAAATCGTATGGTAGAATAGAAATCCATAAATGACGTAATTCAGAGCTTATTTCAAAAAATTTCCTAAATTCCCTATTGTGAAGAAGCATTATTCATAACTTGTCTTTCAAGGAGAAGAGTCGCAAATCGAATCGAGTCACCTCGCCTCCAGTCGAAATATCACGTGCAAACACCTCACCTGAAACCCTCGTAAGCCATATTTCGAGGCCTATGAGATACCCTCTCAAGGCTCCAGCTGGTCGTTGTGTTTGCGCTCGGCTGCGAAAGCCGTGAAGCGATCTATACCCGCATTCAGTTCCGATGGACGTTGCAATTTTCTGTACCTGTTTCGAGTGCCAATATCGAGCGCAAATCGATGCTTTACCGTCACACAAACTCTTGTCCAAGGCGTATCTGACTTGGCCTGCGATGGGCCTTGGCGATGGTACAGATTTGTATGCCTTTCAGAAATATTGCACTGTGCCATACGTAGTGCAGTCAATTTTAGCAATGAAACGCCAGAAAAAGAAGGGCCTCTGGAAAGCGCTAGCGACTAATCTCGCACGCCTTCACCCCCGCCACACCACTCTGGTACCCAGCCTCACTCTCCTTTGCATAATGTCACGGGCTCGACTCCTATCTCTATCTCGAGGTATTTGCCTTCAAAGAAATTTGTAGTGCCAACAAATTGAAGCAACGACGGCATCGGGTGAAAGGTGTCTCAGAAGTACGTGAGCTTCAAATGGTCTGTATGTTTTCACGCTGAGACCGAATCGGGACTCGGTTTTCGGCAGCGTGGTACGTTCAACAATTCCAGGGGCGGCTTGAGGTTACCTAGTTTTACTTTAGGACAAATTTAGGCTTGATGGTTAACAATAAATTTCTCTGGAAATGTAACCTTTGATATGTATTGAATTCTGAAGTCCAATTCAAGGAATTCTAGCAAGATTGTGATGCAATCTAAGAGTCCACCTCAACTAATTTGTATTTCAGAGCTTTTTAATCGTGTATTCGTAGACGTTTAAAAAGATTTATCTCTTCTCAGAAAGTTACAACATCAAAAATTGACCGGCTGAAGAACTTAAAATTTTTCATTTTTCATGTATGTCCAATACTCTTCATGAGAAATCGATTCTTTCACAATACGTAGCATATTGAAACTAAGTTTGGCTGCATCACGGTGTCAAATAGGAAACTAAAGCTGTACCGTGTTCCAAACCTGAGATGCTTCCAATATATTTTTTCCACGCGTAGAGCTGCTGATGAAGAACAGGGTCATAAATACAATGTGATACGATCGCCTCCACTATATACGAGTAATGCCTCTTATTCTGGCTATGCTTGCAACGTGCAACGCTACAGCTCTACAGAGTGAAGAACTCGGCAAATTGCACATGTGGACTTAAGATAAAAGGAATAAAAGTTGTGGCTGCAGTAAAATTTACCTTCCTCTCTTTTATAATTCATTGAACCACAACAGTAACGCTTTCTTCACACATTCGTCATCAGAAGAGCTTCAAGTCATTTTTTTATGTGATGTTCTGATCTGAAGTCCATTGTCCAAGTCTTGTGATATTTATTGACGTAATTTGTATTATAAACATCATGGCTTCGCAAATCTTGCGTACACGGTAATTCTCTTTTAGTTGAAATCGCTGCACAACAACAAAGTCCGATCAGGTTAGGAATTTAAAACGAAATAGCTCTTCAATTCCTCCATCAATTTTTATTAATCGCTTGTGTGCCGCTACGCATAACTGACACTAAATTACTCCCCCTACACTGATCTTTCGACGTGTAGTCGAAACATCCATCCAAATAATAGTCTCGGTGTGTTCATTCATACGCGTATTCTGTATCCGCACCTTCACGAATTCAAAGAAAACTCTCAGGTTCAGATTGCCGGATACGCGTTCCTAATAAACGAGACTGTGTCAAAGAAGAGGGAAGTTTTTCAAGAAAGTTTTCTATTACATTTTAGATCCAAGCCCTCAAGTATTGAAACATATTTAAAGTATTGACATTTATGAATATAATAAGCACGTGTGTATGGAATTTACCCTCGGTGTAAAATTGAATTTATAAACATAATATTTGTCAGCGTTAAAGTGGTATCCTATCTACCAAACAAAAAATTTTTAAGTTTAATTATCGTCTAAATTATTGGAAAAAGCGAAGATAAGCGTCTGGAAACTGAACGCGCTTGCTAATCGCATTATAGTGACGAAACGAAAGGAATGCTTCCAAAATTAGTTAAAATTTACTTCATGTATCAATTCTGAAGATTTTCGTCGACAAAGGTCAATTGGTGATTTGTTTCTCGAACAACCAAAACGCTTAAACATGGGTTTACCTTTTTAAGTGTTTTCGTTCACTCTTTCTGAAAGTTTCTGTAAATAGGATACAGCTTTCAAGCTGATGACGGGCATTGTTTAACTCGTACTCAAAAACTTGAAACAAAAGTAAAATAACTCAGAAGATTTAATGGAAAAATATACCCTCTTTAAAACGGAACCTGAATGTCATGTAATCTGACTGGTGTATCGAAGACAGATCGAATCAGTGATGCGGAAAACTACGCCATTTCGCATGAGATTTTCGGTGAATGAGAGAGCAATTTAAGCCCTCTACCTCATATGCCCCGCCATTTCAGGCGTGTACTAGGTCCTATAAAAAACTTCATTCCTACTCCTGAGAGAAAGAGTCCCCTGGAACTGATCACACACGCGCTCTTCTTCTCAGACTTCCACCGCTCGACCAATAAATTTTGCCACGCTGGCTCGTGGCATGCATTCTCGATTCTTGCAGCTATTCACTGCATAAATTTTGTCCCTAGAAGCGCACTGCAGACGTCCTACTCGCAGTACTGAACCCATTTCCAAGAAGAGATAACGTGCTCTACCTTCCGAAGACTGCAGGTTAGGGTGGTCTGAGATATTCCGGGGAGGTTGTGGCCTAAGTCACCAAGCAGGTCATGAATGCTAAATGGAGATTGATTCCTGACGGTTTGCCAGCTACATATTCAGAGTAAGACCTTGAATTGATCAGTGGCCGCGTTGTCGTGCGGCTTCCAGGGTCCTTAATAAAATTAGTCGAGCGCTAAAGGGTGAACCTTCAGTGGAAGCAGGGGGCGCGCACGTGTTGAAGGGGCGGCGGACCCTCAGCTCCATGGCTGAACTCAGGTCATAGCGAAAAAATCCTTTGCTTAAATACGTTCAATGATTCGTAACGAGAGTAGACGTAGAGTGGTAGTTATTTGTAACGGCGTAGTATTTGAATGTCTTGCTGATGAGTTTTGTCTAACGCGAGACTGTGTTGTGTGAGTCCGTTCGGCATTCTTACGAAGGGACCGTAGTTTTCAACTTATGTTCGGTACTTCTCGAGTGTGTGTTGAAACTTTCGGCCTTAAAATATGTGTTTTTATTACTTGAATGTGCGAGACGATATGTGAGAATTGAATGTGGGTTAGATCAATCAATATGAAATAATTAAGCGTGTAAATAGAATTTCAGAAGGTAACTTAGGGTAAGGTCTACACCAGTGATACTCGAAATGGTCTTCCACAGACTGCTGTCGACACTGGTTTTAGGTGTTTTCATGTTGTATTATTTTCTTACAAAAAAAGCAGAAATTGAAAAATGGTCAACATTTTTTATATTCATTAGATAAACCGTTTCTGTTACCGTTCAATATTACAACGCAATAATATCGGCACGAGGACCATTGAAATATCGCCGAGGCGCGTTTGAGGAACATGCAGTACGCACCACAACAAAAAGAGCAAGCCATTATATGCAGAACTAATTGAAAAATAATTTATTTACCTCAGAGCAGCGTCAACGTTTTAGCTCTAATAACTGAATCCTGTCCACAATTATGAAATGCTAGTATACCCACCCCCACAAAAAGAAAGGGATTTGCCCTAGTTTATTCTTAAAATGAATGGACTTTTTCAGTGTAGTTGCTCCTCATCGTGTCCTTTGAAGTCAACTTTCCTTTATGGTACGCCTGTGGGAACAAATCTGCATGGGTTAAATCAGGAGACCGTGGTGGCCATGAAACGTCCCAAAAACGTGAAATTAAATGGCCATTAAAGGCAGCTCTTACTATTGCCATGGTTTCTCTTGCTGTACGTTGTGTCGCCCCATCTTGTTGGAACCACAAATTCTGCGTGTCCAAATCGTCCAGTTTTAGCAATAAATATTCCTGTATCATTTGTCTGTGGTTGTCTCCTATCACTCACACGGTTGCACCATCAACATCCTCGAAGAAGCATGGACCAGCGATTTTTGTACTCGTAATGCCACACCAGACGGTAACCTCCTGTGCAAGAAGTAATCGCTCGTGTATTATCTTGCGTTTTTGTCGAACCAAAATCGGCAGTTTTTGTTTAATAACATGCCCGCTGATTTTTAAATGAGCTTCGTCAGACATGATCAGGCTTAATTAAGGTAAAAGTCTCATCATTCGTCTGCCATAGCAATGCACGCGCGAAGTCCTTTATTTGTTGATGGTTTGCAAACTTTAACAATTGTGTTACTTGAATTTTATAGGGAAATTGTTTTAAATCTTTTGTTAAAATGAGTTACAATAGTTTAAGTGAAATTCCTAGTTAACTGGAACATTGCTTAGTCAACGTTTTTAAATCTGTTGTAACTCTCAATGGAACACTTTGAATTACACATACATTTCGTTCCGATCTCGGTCTGCCGGAGAGTGCTTTGTCTGCTGTTGAGCCGAAATCCCTGAATCTTGAAATCATTGCAATACTGCAATGTTTGGAAGGCCTTTGTTGATTGAATGTTCTGACGAAGTCCCTCTTTACTACAACCAACGATCCATTGAGAGAGAAATAACTTTCCACTATCTATGTTCGTTGGCCCTTGCCGTATTTTGCCATGTTTGGCATATGATAATTGTGTAAAATTCAATCATAAAATATGATTCGAATCTGTATCACCAATACAAGGTTTAACTTTAATATTTTCTCTTAGATTTCTTATGTAACAAATTTTTATGGCTGAAATAGTTGTCATGTAATAAATGCTCAAACGGTGAAGTGAATTTTGCGCTCCCTTGCACAATTATCACAAAAATGACTCAGTTTCATTATAGTCTATTTTGAAGGCAGTTGAACTGAGATGATTTTGAAAAACATTCTTTTAATAGCCAATTTTTGCTACAACTATGTTTAAAGTTTCATATATTTTTCTGTAACGTTTTGGATTCGGTAATGAATTAAAAAAAATATTGAAAGCAACAGTACACACTTGCTTAAGTAATTACAGTATTTAAATGATCTTCGAATCAACATCCTCAAAAAATCGGTACCGTTGTTTTATAATTAATTTTATAATGTTTTCATCTAACATGCATATTTACACCTGGTAAACGCAACCCGCCAAAAATGGCACGACAAATGAAGTTAAATTCTTGAGATGCTTTCTTTTTTACGTTAACTCTGTCATGAAATAATGGTATTTTTATTATCACTGATACGGACGGCCTTATCGGACAGTCTCGTTATTAGTCTAGGAATACGATCCCGGAAATTTTCTGCCATTGTTCTATCTAAATCCTGAAGAGCGTGATTCGAAGACGGACGTACAGACAGAAAGACCAATCAACCAACCAACTCAGCAAGTAACACTGGGCTGTTATTATATTCACTAGTATATACGACCGTTAAAAATAACGGGTTTTAATGAACACATCAACTGAAATGACTAATTTTGATGTACGCAAATTGAGAGTTATAAAATAATCTGACTAATATACAGTGTCTAATTTACAAATTCATAAATTCTTCAAATTTATGCTATTATCCTCGTTCGACCAGGAATAAATTGTATTCGTTCAACCAATTGACTGAATATGAAAAGCAGTGGTTGTTTCAGTATTTTTTTAATGTAATAACTGAAAAGGTAATTTTTATGTTATTCCTTAAGAAGCGGGCATCAAACATATATATATATATATATATATATAATTATATAAATATGTAAATAAATACACAACGGGAATTATTATGTTAAATAAAATATAACTAAGTGCGTAAAATTATCCACAAATTTAATGCATCCAACGAGATTCCCATGTGATAACATAATAGAAATTACGACAAAATATATATAAATTTAGGAGACCTCTGATATTTCGACGTGACGCTCTAAAATTTGCACGTATTTCTGTGATTTATAACGACTTACGTTAACTTCTTTCACCCTGCTCATCTATTTATTTTGTCTCTCCTACCTCTCCACAACCTGAAGCTTCGAGTTTTTGCTTATGAGGCGCCATGGAGATGACGTTTTTCAAATATATTTTTCTGTACGGATTCTTGAATCTATAGAACGTTGCAGTGCCCGCTCTACCTACAAATTTTTAGCGATGTAAGTTGAAACAATAGAAACAATGTATTTTTCATGAAAATTTACACTATGCTGTTATAGAAGTTTATCTGAAAAAATATTAAACTGGGTCCCTAAGTCGTTGTCGGAGAATTGCTACTAACGTCGTTATCTAAAAATCCTATACATTTCCTTTTTATCTACTTGCTGAATGATACAAGCGAAAATTTCCAGCCTCTGTGTATTCCACTATGTCCAGTTTGCAATTTTGGTTAAATTCAAATCAATATAAGAGTTTAATCTACTGAAATAACTGTTCATCAACACAGGGTTCGATCCTTGACCAAAAATGATCGTCTCTCACGCATACTGGCATAAATGCTAATCTATTTTTCGTCGTACAGAGCAAGAAAAAATACAGTGTTGTCCGGTATATTTTTCCTCATACAAGTTGATCGAATTTCAGATGTGAAATAGGATGTAAGGGTTTCCCATAACAGTATGTAATGAAGTCAGTAATAAGACAAAATATTTGTAACTGTGGGCAGCGTCGTTGAAAATCAGTATATTATGGTCACACATATTAACACGCGACAGAATATTAGGAAAGAATCGGAAATATTATTGGTTGTGCCAGGGCTCATTTTTGCGATTATTTAGCTACTTGCCCTCGGAAATTTTTGCCTCCAGCAAATACTAATTTGTCGTACAAAAAAATAATACAATCATGACAAACAGTTTGTTCATGATGACTTGGAAAAATAGTTTCTTTAAGATAGCTTGATTCACTCGTATAATTATATCGCTTATTTATTTCCAGTCCCGAATTAGAATACCTACAACTTCGCTGGGAAAAGAATGAAGCTTCCAGAACACAATTTTACGACACATTTTCAGTATCTCGTACAGATACACCGTGTAACAACTCTTTTGTATCATCAGGTACATATCTGTCGACATTGTGGACCAGGTACTCCCGGTGTTACTCAAATACTGAATATTTTTAGGATTACTCAGTACTTTGGACTATTATTGAGTCACCAGATGCTTTATTCATCTTATATTGTCACCAAATTTGAACAATGTCACCAGCGAATTTACACGTGCGATGGCGCAGTCACGGGTATATATATAATTGAAATTAGCAGACCAAAACTAACAAGAGAAAGATCTATTTTACTCGTCAAATTTAGATAAGATTCAACGTTTGGAAAAAAATTACGTTTCAATTTCCTCTGAGGAAAAGTACTTGACTTTTCAAATCAACGAGTAGTTTTTAAGCTCGACAAAAGAACATCTAAAAGGGAATCTAAGCTGAACATGCCATGGTGCCAGTACGTGATGAGACTTTTTAATTTTAATTTATTGCTCCATAAATTTTGCGGAATCATAATTGGAAAATACTGAAACTTTAATGCACGGCCCCAATATGGATGCAATAAACTCGCCCCCCCCTTCCCCTCCCCCCCCCCTTCGTTTAACGTCGGTACTGAAACTG
>VOMN01112506.1:0-26488 GCA_014899125.1 Orchestia grillus | reverse complement strand
GTTGTTGCATTCACACGGTCGCTGTCGATTACACATACCGTGTGATTGTAACACCGGCCACCTGGGCGGTAACCGTTAACAGGTTAACATGACCCGACACAAACTCACTCATTTGGGAGAGTGTAAGTCGCACGAGACTAGACGTTATTTTAACGATGATTGGGTGCGTCGAGTTGTGAGATCTGAGCACCTGAAGGGTAGCTTTGGAGTCAGAAAATACAACATAAGGTCTCAGAGTAGTTCATTCCTCGACCACACACGGCGCAGCAAGTATAGTGATTAGTTCTGCGGAATAAATCGAGGTTTCAGGGGGTGAACTTTGCATCACGGACCCATCATCTGACACCGCAGCACAGCCAACTGCGCCACTCGTCTCAGAACCGTCAGTACACAGGAAAAAAAGCGTCCAAGTGATCACCATATAAGTGAGCTAGAAACAGGTCCGTTGACAGAGCAGTCGATGGGTCATCTTCCTCGGGTATTCTGGTCCCTTACAGAATTCACCATGTCAGCTCGGCCAGGTAACTAGCTCGTTCAACCTTCGTGGGAAGGAGTTAAGTAAGGTGGATCAGTGCCGTATAAATCATGTAGGAAGGAATATAGTGTGAGAACATTTCATTATCACAGACTTCACCGTTACACTATTCCATGTAACAGTTGAGTGGCAGCTGCTAGAGTCCCGTGAGGTACTGAAGAACGAGTTGTGTCTGCATGTCAATAACGCTCTTCTACAGGTATTTTGAAACCGACGTTCTTCCCTCTTACGACGACGGAATAGGTCACTGTATGCGAACGAGTTGGTACCTTTGAGGAAAACATTGTCAGGTTCTCTAAAATATTTCGTATTTTTGCTCGTTCATACGTAATTTGTCCCTTAAAATTCTCATTGGTATCGTTCATCTCCTATATTTTCTGTGAATTATCTTTAGACTGAACATCATTTCACGGATATGCAGGCACATGTTCATGTACATTTATAGTATGCTTGTTCAAATATTTTCTCAGTAAATTGGATTTTGGTCCGATGAAAATAATTCACGACAAATACATTTCCTATTTAAGTTTAACAAACAGGTAAACGATGCAATTAATATGTCCCCAGTGCCAAGGTCAGCAGCGCTACTCCCGCAAGCTCTGAGGTCAGCATGCGTCATCAGGGCCAGATGGTCTGGCCAACCATCGGGTCGTGCCAACCATTGTGTCGTGCCAACCATCGTGTCGTGCCAACCATCGGGTCGTGCCAACCATCGGGTCGTGCCAACCATCGTGTCGTGCCAACCATCGGGTCTGGCCAACCATCGGGTCGTGCCAACCATCGGGTCGTGTCTTCCAGCTCGTATGCTTCACAAATCATGAGCCCAACTGACGTTATAATCACGTATTATTTCCATGGCAAGTATGATAAGGAATTTACATTTCATAGTTCTTTCCGCGTGTGACTTAGCTGTGCAACTAAATATCACAGATGTTTTGATACAAGTATAATTAACCTAACAAGACGGACAAGTATGAGTCTACGGGGCAGGTTACAACCATACTTTCACATTTCAGTGTAACTAACCAAAATGAAAAAAATTAATGCGAGGACTTTGCTTTTGTGGTCAGGTTTATGAATTCTCAAATTTACCTTTCTTCAGTATAATGTCATCAACTAATAGAAAATACGTTTAGTGAACAACTGAAGTTTCATAGGAATAATGGACTTTTTCTACTCTTTTCCAGCCTAAGGAGTTAGGGAATCACTCACCAGGATCAAAAATTGGGCAACCTAATGTTCTCTAAAGCTTCTTCGTTGCCACGCTGTCAGGGTAAAATCGGGTGTCAGTAATTAGGATACATCCAAAAATAAAGTGAACGTTTGCTGTGGCTGCTGAGGACATTAATTTATAATTTTATGGACAAACACAATAGCAGCGGGAGATTTCTCAATAATCGGTCGGAACTCTAGTAAAAATTCCAGATCTTGGTCTTTTCAATCAGCATTTCGTATACGTAGAAAGTGCATGTGACAGGGTCAACTAATGTAGTTTACCCCGGTAATTGACAGTGGTCGGTGACCTCCAATTAGATGACAGGAGAAATTACAAACCGAGGACAAGCTACGGTTTTATTCGCTCAATGCACGAGTTGAGCTTCCAAACAAAGCTCAGATGGCCGATCGCAGTCGTGCAGCAATGCATCAACACGTGATAAAAAATCGCGGTCCACATTGGCTGAACGATGCACCAATCGAGGAAGTCCTACGAATCGAGCAACATCGGAAGCCCAACTCCAGTCATAAGATAGAACTTAAATAATTGCACTAGCATCAATGGGCGCTATTGATTATGAATCAGACATGCCAGCCAAACCAAAAGCCAAATACTACATGAGACTTGATACATAGGAAATTCGCATGCGTCATGAGAGTGAATACTTGATATTCGCACGAATTCATGGGACTGGACAACGTGGCTGGCTAAACTAGAAAAAACCGATAAAGCTGAACACGGATGTGAAATATGGTACATTAAGTTTTCATTATAAACCAGTTTGAACCTCATCTACTCATGCTCATTGAAATTTTAAGCAAGTTCCAGGCTACTGTTTAAAATTAAATAATGAGTAGACTAATTAGAAACGCTTGTCAACTGAAAATAAGGGCTTCGATGTGCACGAAGTCAGAGTAATGTCCCTATAAAAGAAAATACAAAAGAATAAAAAGTTGGACGCAAGAGGAAATGCCAGAAGCGAACAAAACAATAAATCGTCCCGAACGCACAATACGTCGCTTCCACTGAAACAATTCACGTTTCCAACGAGCTGTTTGATTAATTTCACGAGTTTCGTGCACTAGAGCAGGCCAGAGAAAAAAAGAAAGTTTAAAAATTTTTTGACGTAAAATCCACATGAAATATTACCAAGAGCAACAAGAAGCATGAGCCATCGGATTTTTGTTTACAACAGGTTTGCGTAACTCCTCAAGCCCTTGGTGTGACGCCATCTATGAATTTGATTTGATACATTATTATTATTATTATTATCATTAGTTATATAGCTAGCCACACCAAAAGCGATCTCACGAGAGTATAAGGAAGGGATCTGGTATGGAATTTAGAAAACGATAAATCTATGCACAGGTATGTTCCCACACAATAATCCTAGCGCATAGAAACAGCAAATCAAGAAAGAAAAGGAAGAAAAGTCGAATTAGAGTTAGCGAAGAAGGTATGAAAATTTAAAGAAGCATAGCGGCACGAAAGATAGAAGTCCCGAAGGCCTATCTATAGCTGAGGTAACTTAACAATGCTCCCCTGGGTTTGCTACGACGCATCAAATTAACGAACACACAGGATACACCGAATCTTCGTCCAATAATTAACCGTTCAAGATAACCATATACTCCTCGCGCAATTATCGACAACTGAATAATGTGATGACAAGCAAACAAACAGGGTGTATTACTAACCAAAGGTTCGCTCGGCTTACTACCGTTGTAAGAAAAGAACAATGGATAACATATTTGTGACCAATTTTACACCACGTACTTGGTCTAGCAGCGCAAAACCGAGTGCTCAAAGATGTATACACTAATTTAAGCCCTGCAGTAGGTACAGATCTGCGAATATAAATTTTTCCCTAAGGAGTAACCCGTATCGAAAAACGACATTCCCTCAGGAGCAACCAAAGTGTTGCGCCGTATGTGAGGGGTGCGGTACAGAAGACATTCACGGCCACGTCGAGAGCAACTGGACAGAGCGGCCCAGCAGTGAACAACTTAGTCATCGTTAATTTACCCGGTAGTGCTGAATTCTTGCCGAAAACGGAGCATAAAATACCTTCTTTACATCGTACATCCGCCACTAACGAGTGAAGGGATATGCGGAGACATCAGCGGCTGCAGGTAGCGCTCGTCGCCACGACAGCAAGACCTAACTGACGTCTATATTAAACACAGAAGGTCGACTTTCTTCCCAGTGTATACACTAAACCGAGCAAATTGAAGTACAATTGCTGGAATAGGGTCTAAATAATAACACGTTAACTCGCGACAGTTGTCACTTCACGTGACCGCAAATAGATGATGGAAGTCCTGTTCAGCCATTTCTATAGCTATGTAACAGTTTGACAAATTAGGTAAAAGAGTGCACGATAACTTGCAATTTATTGAATGAAAAGTGCCCAATAACTAGTCGCTCGCCAGGTAATGACGAACAAATTCAAATAGAAAACCCCACCAACACTAAACTCTGACCTACAAATTTTGTCTAAATTTAGCGCAACGCAGTCAACTCGAAGCTGCAGTTGGTGACGAAGAAAAGCCTTATCCCGTAAGTAGAGTTGACTCACCAGCGCTACGGGAGTCCCTACTCACACACGTACAGAGACTCGTTCACAACAAATAACGAGGTAGCCAAGAAAGTGACCCTATATTTCATCACGTAAAATGAACAGCGCCGTTCAATTTTAAGTAGCTCGCTGATGACAAAAAACAAGAATTAGCAGCCCAAGATAAATAATCCACACATCCCTCGAGTCGAGCACATCAATGAACAGAAACAATAAGTAAGCCTCCTGAAAGACAACGCACTGCAGACCACCGATGCTTGGAGAGAGTGAAATCGCTGCACGAGAAAGATGTACAGGACCGAATCATTAACAACCCTAGTGTTGAAATTGAACTTCCTGAAAGATAATAAACTGGATAAAAAAACAATTTCTTGATACGAAGAAATGGGAAGACACATACCAATATCACTTCCCTCGCTGCCCCTGAACCATATTCGTGTCATAACGCTAATTTCACGAATTTAAGCTCCGCTCACCGAGCTTAGACAATACCGAGATGCAACTATGGAACTCAAATGCACTTTTCAAGCGACCGTACAACTTAAGAGAAGCGTCAATCAGTTCTGTAAGACACCCGAGTGCGATTTGTCTCCTCTGATCCAACAATACGTCAAGCTTAGTCAGTGACAGACGAAATCTAGCCAGCAGGACACGGGGAGACAACATTAGCCATTAGTTCTCACATTTCCTTGTCCTCGTCAGACTCAAACGAGTCAAGCATGTCGAAGACGGCGCTCTTGGTGCGACTCTTGGAAGGTGACGAGAACCTTTTCGCGTTGCGAGTGTCTTCGAAGAGCAAGTTGACGAGCTCGGTGCGGCGCTTCTTGTCCAGCGACATGGAGTCCATGAGCTGCTGGGCGAGCTCCAGGGGCTCCTGGTTGGGCAGGCGGTTCCCCTGGAAGACCACAGGAAGAAGAGCCGAGCTCCGGGAGCTGCAGTCATCATCTGAGCTCACGCCTGACGACGGATCGCTGTCAGGGACTCCAGCGACGAGCTTCTCGTAGTGCGACTCCAGCAGCATCCTGTCGTCAATAGTAAAAATCTGAGACACGACTCGAACCCCACAAAAATGAGCTCCCATTCGAGCAAGAGACTCGCCATCTCACTAGCGTGATTTCAATGCTGTACGCACACTTCCCTTCCAACACTACGCACACATTAATACGTCATCTAACAGCGTACATTGCAGCACTGAAGCTGACGAAACCAGAACACGATTCGGCTCAGCATAGCAGAAATTTTTCCATACATCGTAGCCTATGGCCAAAGGAGCTTATGAGCAAATTTGAGAGAGGTAACTCTTACTAATATTGAACACACTAATAATTTAAATTAAATGAATTTCAACAACATTAATGCCCAACAGTCAGTAACTGAACCTTGCGACAAAAACCTGTGTAATTCTTGTACGCAATATTTACCCATTAAGTATAATTTATACCAGCTTAGATAAAAAACCAAACGGAGAACCCCAACTCTTACTCCAAGAGTTAGTGCTCACGAGACCAAGAGAAGCTCGAGCGTACCTGGTGTGCGGCGTCATGAAGACCATCACTTCAGGCAGGGGGAATCCGTTGAAGTTGCCGGCAGCGGCCAGGGTGTAGGCGCCCATATCCTCCCACACGAGCCAGTCGCCCACCGACAGCGAGCTGGGCAGCTGCATGCTCTCAATCACCTGCAGTGGGCAACACAGTCAGACGGACACAATAGCGGCAGTTCAGATTCTGTGATTTCGACTTGGTCGTGCCCTAAGAGAAAACCTCATTCATAGTATGGATAATAGTGAACTGGGAATCTATGCACAAAGTGTGTTCCCACACATTATCCCCTCAGCACAGAAAGAGCAAGTTAATGAAGAGCAAGAAACACGGAATAGAGATAACGCAGAAGGAATGAAAATTGAAAGATGCAAAATGGGCACGAAAGATAGAAGTCCCGAAGGTCTATGTAGGAATAACTAAGGAAACCTATCAGTGTCCTCCATAGCATCAGTTTACACAGTATATGGCATATAAGCGTAACGAACAACCCTGCTGCGTAACCCATGCCTCCTGAGTGTGAGACAGCCCTAGTGACCAGACACAGGCCCGGACCGTGTACAGAGCAGTGACATTCAGCAGAGAAGGCACGCCTTCCTAGCGGCTGCATTTACCCCTTGTGTTGCGTGAGGCTCAATGAAAAAAATCATGGTAGATCATACAAAGCTTTACCTACAATGCAAATGAATGCATTGAATGCAGTGATGTACGCATTGAGAGACATATAAGATTACTGACTTTATTGTTTGTTAACACCTGTTGAGATACAAAGCGTATTTCAATAGAGTGAAGATGCATGTACACAATTTAAATAAATCTGAAACTAACACCAAACTCGGGATTAACGAGTTTAGAATTGAATTTCAAATTTTAAGATTAGAATACTGATTAGTTTAAAGCTCCCTACTCAATGAAATATGATCCAACAAGAGCGAAAATAAAAAGACACATTTAGTATGACTTCAGAAAACGTGGAATCAATGCACAATTGTGCTTGCCACACTAGATTCTCTGCGTATAGAAACAGCAAGTTGAGAAGGACGGGGAAGGAAAGATAAAGACTGATCAGAGAAGGCATGAAATGGAAAGAAAAAAGTGGATGCGAAAGACATTAGTCCCGAAAGCCTAGCTAAAGCTGAGGTAGCATAACAGCATCCCCTGGGGATGTCATTCCCCTAAGCATGGGACGCCATTCCCCTAAGCATGGGACGCCACTCCCCTAAGCATGGGATACCATTCCCCTAAGCATGGGATGCCATTCCCCTAAGCGTGGGATGCCATTCCCCTAAGCGTGGGATGCCATTCCCCTAAGCATGGGATAGATGAATCTAACCCTATTGCCTTCCTATGCCCGCCGAGGGGTGTAGATCAGGATGAACTATCGATCCAACGAAACAAGTTACCCAATTCTGCACTAGTTATTCGTATTGTAAATCACCAAGATGTTGTCAAGGCACATTCTTATTCTAATTCGCACGCGATGACTAAAATATCGACATGCACGCAATTCATTTATCCTTCGACCATTTGTGTTCCTTATACCTGGGGCCTCGGAGGCTGCAATCTCAAACTGCACAGCATAAAATATTTGACGCTTTTTTAATCGTATTTAAAACAACTTGTACTACCAAAATTTAGGTGAAAAACGTGCAATTGACGGATAAAATAGTTCTTTTATTCTATTAAACATAAAATACTCATTAGCAACACTGCAGAAACTTATGCTCATCGGAATAAATGGAAAACGTGAGTGGGTCGGTACACATCGTGAAAAGCGAAAGTTGTCCGTCACCTGCTTAGGTTACAGGGCGGGACTTGAAGCGAAAGATGCTCAAAGTGCCATCATTCGTCCAAACTGAAGATCAAATTGGTCCTGGCCACATGTCTTCTCGGGACCTCAGGTCTCGTGAGGCGTTTCGAACAAGTTTCCACAACAATAATTGCAATGACAGAATTGTACATGGCAGCAAGAGCGAGTCGAGCATCCCCTTTTTGGAGGCTTTTTATTCGTATCCCATGCCGCCAGACACTAATTACACACAGGCCCCCGAGTAAACGTAGAGTACAAGGATCAAAGAACTGTCACTGAATCGCACGACAATACCAACTATATTGCAAGGTAAACAAATGCTGGCAACTCACGCGGTCGAAGCCGTCGCAGGTGGGGCCCCACACGGACGAGTAGCAGTCCTGTCCCGTGTGCGCCTGCGTCAAAAGATGATCGACGTTGGATTAGGCCATTTATTAGTGTAAAGCTCCCCACCCACCTGAAGTGGTACTCAAAGAGACCAAAGAGAAGGGGCCATCACTAGTTAGTTTGAAACTCCCTATCCAGATAGGTGACCCAAAGAGAGAAGAGAAGGGATCATTAAATCTAAATAAGGACAACCTATACAGAACGGTGAATCTCTGCACAAGGCGTCTTCCCATAAAGGATCCACTGTGAATAAAAACAGTAAGTTAAGTAGTAGTAGTAGTAGTAAACCGATCATAACTGGCAAGTTAAGAAATTCTTAAGAACTGGCAAGTTAAGTTAAGAATTAAGAAAGAACAAAAAAGAGAAAGTGGTGTGAAAATTGAAAGAAACAAAGTAGGCATACACAAAAAATAGAAGTCCCGAAGGCCTACCTGTAGCCGAGGTGCATTTCCTCGACCAAATAACTAAAGTGTACACAGTTGACACTCGCATCAATGAACTAAAATGGGGGAGAATTTACTTATTTATTAGTTTGAAGTTCCCCCGCTACATCAAAGGCGATCTTGAGACAGCGACAGAAATGGGAGAGAAGCGGCCCGATAATGATGAACAAGTAAGTAATTACTAAGTAAGCACAATAAAACCTACGAATAGGGAAAGATGCGTTTTTTTCATATTGTTTTGCCCATATGACTTTTCATCTATACCATGTTCTATAAAACTTGAAGCACTTGCCGACCCACAGAGGAGATCTACATAACTGTAATCATTAAATCCCACTGACATTGATAAGTCGGACATATTCAGAAACCCCAATTGAATGAAAGTTCGTTGACGCGAGCGTCAACTGCATTACGTTGTTCTTTCAACAGAAGGAGTTTCTGGCTCCTTCACTCGCTTTTTATCAGTACAGCTTTAACCATTTCATCTTTGAGGCTCTTTACCGCAATTCTACAGTACGCACGAGTCCTTTAACGAAGACACAGCGCGTCATTACCAGAGGCATTAGCCTGCTGATGGAGACATACAAGAAACTCACCTCGAGAGGCACAGGACTGACGACGCAGTGATCGTAGAGGATGCAGTTGAAAGAGCCGTAGAGTCCGTCATCAATGAAGTACATGACGGACTTGACAGGACCGTCCGATGACACGCAGGTCTCGCTGAGGGCAGAGGCAGGGTCCAGCAGCACCTCCCTCCGGTTGATGATGGGCGTGACGAGCGTGAAGGCCGCGGACACCATGTAGCGGCCTGGCTCTGCTATCACTCGTACTCCCATTTCCTGAACGAGCACATCCAAGCTTTCCTATATTATACAGTATATACCACCAATACATTTTTAGTATAATTTGGGAGCAAGTCCCCTTTCAAACATGTTTCATTTAAATTTAAGGTCAGACTACTTCTCGAGTTTGAAAATTATCGCCAACGTGGAGTACGCTACAAGGCGAAATCAATTCATTGTGCAGAGTGACACAGAAATACGGGAACTTTTGATATGGGACGTGGAAATTTATTTGAAAACAGTTGGCTCATCTACATGACGTAATTTTCAAACACTGATAGTTTAGATTACTGTCTCTTAAAATGCAAATTTTAGTGGTTCGACTGCTGTCAAAAGTTTTTAGCGGGAGATTTTTTCTCTTTTACTCAATTTTTTTGAAAGTTCCAGTTTTTTATTACCCTGTACAAACTCAAGACTACCCTTTTTGTACACAGTGTCAAGTCACACAACTAAATTACATTTTAGCTAAGTATTTCGAATGTGTTAAAAAATACTGTAAAAAAATGCAAAATCTTCACATTTGCATAATACTCGAAAATCGGTACACTGCTCAATGCGCCATCAGCAAAGTTTCTACTTCATGAACGTGAGCGCACGAGAGCTAGCACCTATAGAAACGAGAAGCCACGAGAGCAAAGAAGTCAAAGGGAGAAGACTCGAACAGAAGCGCACATGAAACTGGAGAAGTCAGCTCTTATGCGACAGAAAAACGAACGCAAAGCTCACTCCGCTGACACGGACTAGAAAATAAACGGGAAGAAGGCTACTTTGGTGAAGTGGTACGTCTGTCCAATTTGAAAACAAATTCGGATGAATGCAAGGAACACTTCTGAATGAAATTCAAAAGACAACGTTATTAAGTTATGTCTCGCATCACTGAACTTCCTGGAACGAGACAGCGTGCACACAGTGAAATGAAAGATGGTATTTTCATCCTTGCTGTCTTCACGAGATTTTCAAGCTAATTTTTATACGTCAAACTTATGGCAGCATTGGTTTGTTCAGTGCCAGCTTGGTGGCTTCTGTAGTAGCTGTTCATACATTCATTCAGTATAAACAAACCTGAAATTGGCAACTCATTTATACCACAAATGGTGGTATACTCATTTGTGCAACTCATTTATGCCACAAGCGACTGTCTTCGGCATAAATTATGCTGTAAAATTCAATATTCATAACTAAACCACTAGAGTTGAACTTTACTACCCAAATTGTTTTCCAATTGACTGACATTTTACCGCAATGTGTAAATTTCCACTAGAAGGTACATTACTGCTGCATTGGGTGCAAAACAAAAAAGGAAGGACGATATTTCCCTAGGTAAGCTCCAATTTTGTTATAATGAACACACAGCATGCCTATACAAAAGTCATTACATTCAGTGTACCAAATTCTGTAAGAAGGGCAGTGAAGAGCGAAGGCGAGAGGAGCACGACCACAAACAAAAAGGCGGACAACAAAATGTTCAAATCACAAGTCCGGACCCAACCAAACTGTTACCTCGGGGAAATAGAGCTCCAGCGCCTGATTGATGCACAGAGCAGCTTCGTCCAGGGAGGACTGCTTGCTGCCAAGGAAACCTCCTCCGATGTCGAGCAGGTTAAGAGAATGGCCTTCTTCAGCCGCCTCCACGAACACCTGCAACACAAAACAATTTTAAAACTTCATTCACCAAATTAACCCACAAAAAATTACGACCAAATTTCATAAGCATCCAGCTAGTTTTTCATACAAAGCTAAACGCAGCCATATTGTATAAATAATTTGGTGGAAGAAGGATTTACCCAAGTTTGAACTTCGCAATTTCTGTTGAAATATTGAAGGTAGCTCAATAAATAGCATCAACTTATCCTGAACGCATGAACTGAGAAAAAGACTCATCGCTACACTTGCACAATTCGGTACACAATAAATATCTACTACAAAGAAAATTGAAAATAACTTCGAGTAAAATAACTGCAGTCACTCCAGAGGAATAACCTGAGGCAAACCTAAGAGATGTTGATCTTTTGCAAGATTTTATGTTTGGGAAAAATTAACACATGCAGGGAAAGCTAGCATGATAATTATAATATAATTATAAATAATTGGAAATGAAGTTTCCCATCGCTGAGGTACTGAAAACAAGTAACACCATTTATACAACCTCCGTTGCGATGTAATTAAGAATTGAATAAAGGAATTTAAGCAGGAAGGGGAAGCACGATTATAGAAAAATACATTCTGAAAAGTTGACTGAGGGGACACCCAAAGAATAAGGCCATAAAAAACAGTCCGCAGCAACGGAAGCAAGGAGCCAGACCTGCTTAGATGCGGCGATGGCTCTGCCGAAGACTTCAGGCTCAGAGCACCCCGAGCCGACATGGAAGGACACTCCAACGACCTTCAGCTTGAGCTGAGATGCCCGCTGCAGCAGACCACGCACTTCGAAGGGCTGGGCACCAAACTTGATGCCCAGGGCACACTGGGCGCTGAGGGCATCACACCTGATGCGCAGCACCAGCTCCGCTTGGGGGTAGATCTTCGAGATCTGCACGCCACACCAAACTTGAAGTGTCATTCAGTAGAGCACACTGCTTGATATATGCCGCGTTGCACATAGCCTAATGATATCACTTGAAGCGTACGACTCTACAATGACCTAGGACTTAAACAGCTGAATATTTAGTAAAAATCCACGAGTACCCCATAGAGGAACAAAATTAAAAGTAAACAGGCATCCGATTCCCAAAAATCGCCGGAAGTTACTTGCAGAACATCTAAACTACGCCGCGATAGAATATGAGGAATACGAGATTGCCAATTTTATGCTCAAAGGGAAAGAGGGCATCGAGGAGTGTTGAGTGCCCAAGATATGCTGCCGGGTTGTAATTGTGCACGCCATGTCGGCACACACTCTCTCCTCCTCGCCCTAAAGGGCCAGGCCATTCTTGAAGAATACCAAGACATGACGCACACCCCACAAGCAAATGTGAATACATATCAGAGTCCCAAAAGCACTCGGGAGTTTCCTAAATGTAAAAAGACTTTAGCACAGAAAGTCATTTGCAGCAATCATATTTTTATTTTACAAAGTTTGCCCTCTAAAGAAATTTCAACACAGATGTCAAAATATCAGCTAAAATCAGACATTGAATGAACAGTTGAGATTATCTGCTCTATTTCAGCCATTAATATACTTCTCAAATCACTAGGCTGATAGAAAGTGCAAGCATACTTAGTCTTGAACAAACCTCCAGCAACCAGATTAAAAAGTAGACCAACTGAAGAACACAATTAGGATCAAACAGCACAGCTACTCCTACAAAATAGGGGGCAAAGTGCGGCTTGGATCATCGAGCAACATCTGAGATTTCGAAGCATTTTGTTTACTATTTAAGTTGTTTCACACTGAACAATACTGTAAGCAGCAACAAAGGTTTATTTTCAAACGATCCAGCATGGAGACATCTACTCTACAATTTAATAGTTTCCCTAACAAGGTTTTACCAATCAGCTCACATTATAAATTATAGTTTTAATCCTTCTATAAAGCCCCATACGGGGAGACTATGTTTCTGTGTACTCTCCTGAAGTACTGCGACAAGGTAAATGGGACTCGGAACCGTGCAGACAATTTCCGTCAGAAACATTTCTGAACACGCAATTCCTTTCATTTTCCACTATCCCTTAAAAAAATAATAATAGTGAAAACCTGAAGTGTAGAGCTTCGAATTTAGAACAATGAACGTTAGAATTTAATTTCCCCAAGCACCATGGCATGGAATTAGATCCTCACTATTCAGCCCAGCACATGACTGAGCCCTAAAGGCCGCGAGCAAATCTGACCTTGTTGAGCTCGTCGAGGCTGTCGAAGGTCATGAGAGACACGCCCTGAGAGCGGGCATACTTGAGGTGGCTGCTGATCTTGCAGGGGTGAGCGTAGATGATGCGTGACGCGCTCACTCCCAGCGACATGACTTTCTTGATCTCCACGCGTGAAGCACAGTCAAAGCCAGCTCCTGTGTCGAGAATGTGGGGTCACGTTACTCATGTAAGAAATTAATAAAAGATCAAGCATATACAAGAAAACAAACAAGCTCAATTTCTTATCAAAAATAGGCAGTTAACCATACACTTTGTCAATAAACGTCCTTTTCCTGAAGAACCAAAGGAAGATTTGGAATGTAACCATGGCTAATGCTGCACAATTATCTCAAAATATTAAAGGATACAACATAATTACCGGACCTAACACGAAATCGAAAGTACTGACTACTACCAACTTTCCATAGAAGAAAATCAATCCAGCCCACATATAATCGAATACAACAGCATAACTACCAAAAAGAAGTCCTATATGAATAGGATCATAATAGTCAAATACTCAAACTTTGATAATTTCCACAAACATCAGTGGATCCCGAAAATGTGACCAGAACATAGACATCCAATCTCGTGTCTGCCAGTCGGAAGAAGGAGAAGGGAATAAAAAATCTTTAGTGAAACTGACCACTCCATCAGAAGAATAGGAAGAGGAAAAAACTAGGTTGAAAAAAAGAGGTTAAATTTATAATGATAAAATAACTATACTTCTGTAAAAAACAGGATTTAGCTTTACAGGAAAACAGAGCTTCAGTCTTATGTACATTTGTAATAAGACAGCTTTTAGCTTTGTATGAAAAAATAAGATTTTGTGAAACACTGAAGACCATCGGTCTAGGGTAAAACAAAGTAATTGCGGGACAAGTGAGACTGCAGGTCAGGGAAGACATTCTGGTTGTGCTCCACCATATTAAAAACTGCATTTCTCGCACCCTGTTTGGTGATCGGTCGCTATTTTATAAGATAATTATTAATTTAATATAAAGCTCCCTAGCCACACTGTAGGCTATCTCAATGAGAGAGAAAAGAAAGGACCATTTAGTATGGACTTTAGAAAACGTGGAATCTATGCACAGTTGTGTTCCCACACAAGATTTCCTGCACATAGAAACAAAGTTAAGAAAAAGGAGGAAGATAAGATAAAGAATGATCAGCAAAAAAGGCATGAAAATGGAAAGAAGTAAAGTGGGCACAAAAGTTAGAAGTCCAGTAGGCCTAGTTATAGCTAAGGTAACCTAACAGTGCCCCTGAGGATGCCAGTTTCCATAGCATAGGACAAAAAACCTAACTTGCTGAACCCTATCGCCTATTCTAAGCCTCCTGAAGAGTGTTTTTCAAAGGAATTTGTTCACAATGAAAAGGCACAGAACTGCTAATATTGCGATTCACTACCTCTTCAATTGTCATCAAGTGATGAAATTTTTAAATATTTAAAAACTGGTTGACAGCTTAAAACAAAAAGCCAATTTTGATGAACAAACCCGCATTGGTCATGAAGTTGGGGTCATCATTATCAATTCTTTACACCACATCCCAGGCGACCAACTTGAGTGATTACTTCTTTTCTCCTTGTACAGACGCATATACATAGCCCTACATTTCCTAAGGACGTTTCTTAAGGTCTGGGGAGGCAGGAAATTTGAATAGAACACGTAAAAATTCATGGTTTTGCCTCGTCAATGAAACAAGGACAATGCAGGTGCAGCACACCCGAACACAGACAAGTGAGACGGACCTAAGAGCGCAAGGGTGCTCAGGACAGCAGGGGTGTCGTTGCACTTGACAGCGTAGTGGGGGTGGACGCGAGGCAGCTTCTGATGCCACAGCTGCAAACGCTGCACCACCTCGTCGATGTCGACGTGGTAGAAGCTTCGTTGCTCGCGGCTGCTCAGCGCCGTGATGCCCTGCACAAACACACACGTTCAGGGTGTGCAATTTGTACCTAATGCAATTTTTGATCATGGTACAATTTTAAAAAATGAGGCTATGAATCCCAAAAATTGATATTAATAGTAAAAGCAATCTTTTTTTCCTTAGAATAAGCCTCCCTTCCTTCCATTCATTAGGTACAAAAATGTGAGCCTTTGCTACTTGAGCTTTATTGCTAAAATTACACCCACAAGCCCAGATGACTGCTCGTGTGAAGTTGTTGATTTATTCTTTGTCCCACTTCCCTAAACAGACCTGACACCAAAAATGCCTCCTTGGTTCTGCTTTTTTCATTTCAATTTTTATGAAGACAAGAGTAAATTTGATAACCATGAAATAAATTTAATTAAAATAATGAAAGCAAATATATTCAAGACTAGTGCTGTGTTGATTCGAAAATTTTGCCCACACTGATTCTTATTTCCTCATTGTCAATCCTTTACAGATTATTATTTATATTAGTCATAGGCTTACAATATATGGTAAGCCAATGGAATTTGAACAAATATATGCTATATAAAAATATATTTACGGTATTTAATAAAACTTTTTCAAATTAGACTTCTACCTACGAAAAATAAAGTTCTATCCAATGAGTTTAGCATCAAGGTTGCACAACCAGTGGGAGGCTCTGTAGAGTATGCATAGATAAGGTAAATGATCATTAGGTGTCTTACTTGAGAGACCACAAAAAAGGCTGGCATGCAAATTATTCTTTGTTGCATGGATGTGGAAGTTGGGAGCTCGTGAAGATGATTTCAAATGATACCAACGGCACCAATATTTATGCAATGGATGACAGGCATACCAACACACACTTGTATCTTGTAAATTATACTCAGCAAATAATTCAAATAAGTCCAAAGACTTTTGTATTCAAATTTCTACATATGACCTTGCTTCATGAATAACCCACAAATTTCTAAGCCATTCATGAAAATAAAATGTCTAACATGGGTGGAAAAATTGAGGTACCAGTCAACTTTTGTTTACATTATGACTTTTGATACGAAGTTATCATCTTCGACTCCATTTTCAAATTATTAATACTGAAATGTGTTCAGGGCTAATTTGATTAAAAAAATATCTCAATGCTATAAGAGGAAGGAATCTTCATCATCCTAATCTACAAAGACCTTAATGCATGTTTGCGCAACACAACATCAGCAATGATTACACTTGTTACCTGTAACTCTGATATGGAAACTGATGGCATCACCATAACTAGCCAAGCAGTGTTGCCAGATGTGAACACTGACATGTAGCGCATATGTGTATGCTCCAGAAGTAATCAATTGAACATGTTGGTTGCCCAAACCAGAAAATTATCCATTAACCCAAACATTTGTTAATTAGAAACTACATGAGCTTACATACACATATGTGCTCATCAAACGTTTTATTAATACAGCATAGCTGAAGGTACATTAACAAACACAAGGTGTTTTCCTTGCGTTAACATTGTAAAATAGCTAAAAAATGTACACGGACTTACAAACAGGCAATAATAGCTTTAACTTCTGCATATAATAACACAAATTCAGTCTCATTTTCCTTCTCAATGATGTACGTGAGTATGGTAGGAATCAGCACAGGATCTGTAATTTTCAGTGTACCCATTGCTTATGCTGATTCCATCAAAAATTGATTCCAATAAATCGGCACATCCCTATTTAAGATAACTTCAACTTCAGTGTTCGGACATAAAGAATTTGCAGACATTACTACAAAAATATCTCACGAGATCAAAACCCTTTTTGCCCTAACAAAATAATGATAGATCATACCTTGATGGCATCCAGAGTGGTACTTTCCAATTCAATGGAGGAATTGAAGAGGTTTCTGATTTCGCTCGAATTCTCCATAGTGACAACACAAGAGAAAGAAGATTCAATCAGGAGTGTATGAACTTGCAAATGTGGAGAAATTGTCGTTTGCAATAGGAGACTAAACGAGGATGTTGGAGCGAAATTTGGGGGCGGAATGGGGCAAAGGTGCCTGAAAAACAAAACAAAATAAAGTTTAAGAAAGGTATCACATGGTTAAGGAAAAAATAAAGATTGTAAAGTTGCCCATCTTTTCTAAGAAAAACATCTTCCATAATTCAAAGTAAAAATTAAGAGTATTGAACAGTAGCAAATGAACACTGTAACATACATGATTTTGATGACCATCGATAACTCTTTTGAAAGTAGGCATCACACACAAGTTTGTGTCAGTGAATCAACCACCTCAAATGCTGATGTGGCTTCATCAGACAGAAAATCCTGCCAGTAGCAACCCAATTTGTAGATGTGACAAAACAGTTCTGAGATTCTGTTAAAGAATTTCGAAGAGGGGAAAAATGGACAGTGAGTGGGAACAGTGTTAGCTTGACAGGTATATGCAACTGGATCCACTCACAAACATTGCTTCAAAACACTGGGTTTGTATTGAAGGCACCTCAGTGGGATGAACGTGTTACTTTATGAAATCCATTCAAACTTTTTTAGTCTCTTGACAGTACCTCAGGCATCAATTACCATAGATATTTTGTCAGAATATTTGCCAATATTTCAAAAAGCTAATTGACATGGCTGATCAGCATATTGCTTGTAATCACAAATACACCATATTTTACACTGCATTACATGCTTCCCTCTGTACAATGCTCTCACGACTCCTAGGATAAAAAATATTGTATCATTGAATTTTAAGTCAACAACTACTGAAAGTACACCTACTGACCTAGAAATAGTAATGAAAGCTGAAAGCCCTGGCAACATCTACATCTCCTACAGTAGCAGAGATACATTCATTGAATTAAATGAAAGTATGAGAAAGATTCAGTCAGAAATATAGTTTTAAATATATTTTTCAAGAATACTTCTATTTTAGTTTACTTCTGCATTTCTAGACATGGAAACTTTGATGCACTCTGGTCATTTCTTCAAGAACAAAATTCTGAATGTATGTTTCAGTGAATACTTTTCATCAGACACTGCATGCAAGCACCTATGTGAAAATCAACATTCAACATTTCAATCCCCACTTTCTCAAAGCAGCATCAAGTTAAATGACAAAATTCCAAATACAAATTGGTGGTTCTACCAAACCGTTTGCAGCAAAATTCAAAATTACAGAGCACACCCCCCCATCAACAAAAAAAACTCAACATGTGAACGAATATTTGTCATATAATTGTTTCTGCTTATGAAATAATTTCAACTTGCTTTTCATATGACAAGTTTAGTCTAACCACCCCACATAAAGTGCAGAGGCAGTTTGTAAGTCAAAGTTTCACCATGTATTAAAACCCATTGTACTGCAGCAGAAAAATTCACACAAAGCACTCTGTAAGTATTGGTGAATCAAGTAGGTAAAACTGACCTGAGCGTCTGTATTCAGGAGGCTTACAAGAAGAGTAGCAAACAGAGGGAAGAGGAAGAACACATAGGCCAGCAATTAGAGAGACCACGGAGGCAGGGCGTTGAGGGTGAACCGCCAGTTGCAGATGTAGAGGCCGCAGGAGCTTTCGTCGATATGATCAGCACACAAATATAACTGGGGATGCAACAGTAAAAGAGAATTAATATCTAGCTGTCACAATTCAATCCAAAACAAGAGCAATTGTAAAATTTATGAAATCTAAAGTCAAATTTTGATTGACAACAAAATTTGTAGTATTCATTGTTCACATCCTAAGTATTTAGGCAATACAGGATACAAATTTCTATTTGTCCATTATCTCATTCCACTCTTAGGCATTTGCATCAGGTTTGCAATTATTTGCCAAAAAATGAGCTCATCACATATCTTGTCAACTTTTAATATATTTTTAATGCATAGAACAGAATCATTTGTGATAAATTATATCTCTAGTAAAAATAGAAGGCAACACTAAATATACAAGCAAGGTAACTACTAAAACTTCATATTGCTCATTCAAAATTAAAACAACAAGATATCTGCAAACTAAAAATATATTATTTGATTCAAAAAACTCACCTTGAAGCAAGAACTCGGAATCCAACTAGCCATACAGCGATTACTCAATCCTGAAGACATTCAATATTTCGTGACAGAAAAAGGGGCTAAGGAATAACAAAGTCGGGGGAGCCAGAGTTAGCGATTGTCTACAAAAAAGTGTGAATATTTCCCTGCTTGCCACCGAGCAGGGAAAGGCGCTCATGCGGCAGGAACTCTTCTCAGGCTTGTTATAAGAGGAACAATTTCATCTGTCCTAGGACAACTGGGAAAGAGAGAGAGAGATGAGGGTACCTGCACACAAAAGAAAAAATTTACAATCCTCTAGAATGATGGATGACCTTTTTCTCTGGTTAGCCCTACTATTTGAAATACAGTATATATGAAATAGGGTTACTAGTTTTTTGCTCAGCTCTTAAATATGAAATGTCAAGAATCTTTAACACACAATATCAAATGTGACAATGAACTGTCAATTAGGTCTCGAAAAATGATCAATACAATCTCACTTCTATTGTTGATTATTTCATAACAAAACTTAAAAAGAGAAACTATTCTCAATTCAACATATGACAAATAGTGGTAATACAATGCTTTACATAGAATTTTGCAAACCCACAACTACAGAATGAAACTTGAAAGATAATCTCAACAGAAAAATCAGTATGTATAATGAAAAATTTATCAAAATCACAAACCATTAAAATGTAAATTTCACAATCTAAATCTCCCAAACAGAGTTTGAGCTGGAATATTTTAAATTTGCTCAGAGAGACAGTCTGATCATAAAATATTGTATGTTGAGCTACAGCTTTGAAACTATAAGTAAAAACATGCAATGCACTAACATTTATACTTACTAGTACAGATTATATCAAATAATATGATAGAATATAATGTATAGTTCAAAGCAAAATTCTACTGCTAGGAGAAGGTTCAACAATATTTATCAAAATTAATATTGTGTTTTCTGTTTTTTCCTGCTGTACTAAACAATGATTAGCTTAAGACAATGAAATTACTATATTTGCCAGTGTATTTGTTGACAACAAACCAGGCACCATCAAATCTTAAAAAAAAAATGGTTTCTCTCTCTAACTTCCACGCTATATTATTATACTAATCATAATGATACACTATTTTCATAAATTGAAATTATTATTAGCTAATTGGTTAAAACCTTCCCATTTACAAAGATGATTTTACGTGAGCAAAAAAAGTACAAACTAAAAAAAATATGGAATCTATGCACAGATGTGATCCCACATAAGATTCCTTGCACAGGTAAACAGAAGTCAAGAAAGAAGAGAAAGAAAATATGTATAGAGAAAATCTGAATGATGAAGGCATGAAAATTTAAAAAAGCAATATTGGCAAAATAGAAATCCTGAAGGCCTATTTATTACTCAGGTAACCTAATACTTCATAATTTTTTATTAAAGATAAATGTAACTAGCCACTACTAATACAGTTCATTCATGATGGGCACTGCCTATACGTCAGGGCAGGCATGGCATATGCCTGCTACAAGTAAAAAGATGATTCCAGTTATTTGCTAAATAAAAGATGACTTAATAATTTAAACCAAACAATATTCACTCTAGCATAAAAATAAATGCTATGAGATCTTACAGTATATCATAGAGAGCAACAATGCTTGCTGCACATAGAGATTCAGTTGGAATTTGGGAACTATCATTCAATTAGAATAACTTGTGAAACTTCTCTAAAAATATCAATAAGATTAATTAAGTAAAGTCCTTATTTAATTTATTATATCTATTTGTAATTACTAAGCAATAACTTAAAATTCATTTCCAGCCTGAATTATTAGAGAAGTTTACATTTTTTCATCCTGTACACCCATGAATTCTTGAACTTGTGATCATTTTTTAGGCTACAACTGTAATGCAAACATCACCAAATACAACTAATGCTTTAAATATTAACATAACTTGAATAAATAAAAAGTATTATAATATGAATGTATGATTGCAGGGCAAAATATTTTCCCAAAAATAAAGGGAAATTGTACTTCATATTTTAGATTCCCATTATTATGCTACTTTAATAACCAACAAAAATACCAATAATTATAGATCATATTAAACAATGATACCCAGTACAGAAGGGTAATATTAAGTGCTAAGCATGAGGCTGTATTTTTAATGAGACCACATTATGACTACTTGACTAACATTCAACCATTAGGGATCTCAGAAACTGTTAAGGTAAATGTCAGCATACATCACAACCCTTGAATATGCTGATGTTAACTCACACAACAAATACAATGAAATGAACCCTATTTCTAAATTGATTTCATAAAAACATAAAATATTTTAGAATCTTCTTCCAGTGCCATAGGAGGCAGTGCAATAGAACAGGTACAAACAAAGTAATTTGATGCTCAACAATGCTCTATTCATGGAAGGATCCTTGAAAAGATGAGTTTATAAATTACCAAAGATTCTTGAAAAGATGAGTCTATAAATTACCAAAGATTCTTTGTTTATGGAAAGATTCTTAAAAAGATGAGTCTATAAATTACCAAAGATTCTTTGTTCATGGAAAGATTCTTGAAAAGATGAGTCTATAAATTACCAAAGATTCTTTCTTCATGGAAAAATTCTTGAAAAGATGAGTCTATAAATTTCCAAAGATCCCTGCCAACAGTTGAAACAGTTGACTACAATGCTGAAACAGTTAAAACAATAAATCAATTCATGTTTGACAAAAATGTGAGTCCTCTGTAAATAGCTTATCACTCATAAATTAGACCCTGATATCTTGTACAGAAAAAAATTGGCTATCATTAATTAAACATATAAAGTTCAAGACTTCAATTGTATAATTAATTGCATTGAAAGAATAAAGTACTATTAGAAGATTTGTTATTTGTGTACAAAGCCCCTCAGAAATAACTAAATATTATTTGAAGATACATCTCATGCAAAATGTTATTTAAAATATATAATAATTGTATATTTAAAAAAATAAATTCATACAAGCTGGCCCATAAATCTACAAAATCAACTGTAATTACAGAAGCCATCAAGTACGTGTAGGCTGAATATCAACCACAAATCCCACTTCCAATTTTTCCCATCTGTTTCAAAGAGATTTAGTTCTTTGTCTCAAGAAGCAAGAGTTTCATTTGAATACCATATCAATTCTAACACTACAATCTGATTTTCTGTGTAATATAAAATTTCATAAAAAATTATTAAAACAGATCAATAAAGCAAATGCAAGTACAGATATACTATTTCTGAAGATGATTAGACCTTTGAAGAACTTGTACAAACCATACACATACTTTGAACTTAGGCCTAAGGAAATTCGAAGTAACTTCAGCTTTCGTATAATATTCCGTTCCCCTCTCAGACCTTCATCTAAGTTAATTTAATTTTTCAGAACAATGAAAAATAAATTAGCAGTTGATAAATACAGATTTATATAGGACCCTCTATGATGAATGAAGAATCAAGTGTAACAGCACCAGCCGCCATTATCGTTGAGCTAACCACTTCCGAAGTCCAGAGAAGCAGGTTTACAGCCTCAATTAACTATAAATTTACTCGTAACGAAATTATAAAAGTTATATACCAAGGGTGAATGCACGGAAAAGCTACACAGTTGTAATAGCTATAAAACTTACCAAACAAATTTAGTATATCATCACGATGGGTCCACGCGTAAGTCACATGCACAACTCACATACATTCAGGGAAAGCTCACGCTACACACTGACTGACTGTGACTTCTGTACGTCTGTATAGGACTATAGGTGGGTATATGAGAGTGGCAGTGAGCGCTTCTCGCTAATCCAGGTAAAAATGACTCACATAAATAGTTTTTCATCTCAAAACTCAGATAACTTTCAAGATAGCAGCAGCAAAAAAGTAAACCACTCTGAGAGTTAAAAGGGAATGTAATGGTCTATTTATTCTTTAATTCCATAATTGTAGAGATTACTAGACAACACGTGACCCGTTGGGTCAAATAAAATTTATCAAAATGAAACCGTATCGAGAAATATATCCTATACAGTTAACTCGGTATCAACAATACAGGATTAAACGAAGAGTTTAAATTTCGAATATCTCATAGCCGACAGACGAACGATTCTGCCCTCTTTCTCATTCCCCTATACAGTTTACTAACTTGTCCGACTTAAATTCCTTTCTTTTACATGACATAAGTGTATATTTTCTATTCCGTGCACGACTTCAAACAAGCAAACAAGACGACCAGAGTTTTAATATTATACTAGACAACACGTGACCCGTTGGGTCAAATGAAATTGATCAAAATCAAACCGAATCCAGAAATATATTCGATGCAGTTAAGTCGGTATCCACAATACAGAATTAAACGTCGAGTATAAATTTCGAATATCTCAGATCTGATAGACATACATGTGCACAGTTTCAAGCAAGCAAACAAGCATGACGGCCATAATTGTAGTATTATACTAAATAGATAGATAGACTAGATAGATAAATAGATATGAATCTACGTTTAAGTGTATAAATACATATGTGCATTTTATATACGTATCCATCTACGAGAATCTTCATGGAAAGCTCCCGAATTGATCGCCGAGGAAGATCTTTTAGTATTTAATTGAAATTTCTACTGATTCGATATTTTATCTGAATTTATGAATGCCTATTTTTGATTATTATTATTAGTGCCTAGAAAATGGGTTGTTTTAAAATTTATTCAGACGTAATCGTTTTGGGTCGTTTTTGTATTTTCTAACATGAAAATGTATATTATTTCCCTCTTATTGTTAAACTGAATCATAAAAATTCAGAAATCCTATGTTTTTAAAATTTTAATTTTCTGCTTTGAAGAATGAAATTAATAACTTGGTAGTTTGTATTAAAGGCAATAATAGCAAAATTTCCAGTTTATGGTTAGGGAGAACTCATATTACCGAAATTCAAAATTTGAAAAACTTCCACTGATTGTTCTTTATTCTCTGTTTTTCACAAGCCAGACCTACTCCGAGACCAATTCATATGATTTAGTAAAATACGCACTCTTTTAGCCACTGTACCGCACTTCTGTGCTCTGCTCTCAGGGAAGTTCTGTTATTTAGTCGCATCGATCCCACCAAAATCGAGAGAGAGAGACCTCAGGTACCGTTCAGCTGAAAAGAAATGTATTATTTCAGCATGACTATTTTTTTACGAACAGCTCAATTTCACGACTTTTGCAAAATGCATTTAGGGCTCTGAAAACCTATTTCACCATCCTCACGGAGTAATACCATGACTGACAGTAGTAATACCATGAGCAATAAGAGTAATACCATGAGCAATAAGAGTAATATCATAACCGATAAGAGAAATACCATGACTGACAGGAGTAATACTATGAGCGATTGGAGTAATACCATAAGCGATAGGAGTAATACCATGGCCGATAGGAGTAATGCCACGACTGATAGGAGTAATACCATGACTGACAGGGGTAATGCCACGACTGACGTGGGTAATGCCATGACTGACAGGGGTAATGCCACGACTGACACGGGTAATAAAGGCATAAAAACAGAGACGTATTTTCAAATTTTTCAACTATATTTGTATCAAGTTGTTCCCGTATCTTTTAAAACAAAAGGGTCCATAATTTTCTATTCCTTATAAGGCTGATTCATAAGTTGCTATATGTAAATTCAACCGTAAAATGCTATGTTTAAGTTCAACCATAAGTTATGTGCAAGTTCAACCATAAGTTGTTATACATAAATTGAACCATAAGTTGTTATGCATAAGTTGAACCATAAGTGGTTATGTTTAAATTGAACCATAAGATGTTATGAATAAGTAGAACCATAAGTGGTTATGTATAAGTTGAACCATAAGTGGTTATGCATAACTATCTTTTTTTAGCCTGATGAAAGTTATCGTTACCGTTACAGTTGCAGGGCGCGATGAATATCTTATTTATTTCGATGAGTTGTCGATATACAATACCGATGTAGAAGGCAATATATTAGCTAAATGAGGAGTACCAATGCCTGGCTTCTTTTCATCCTCCAATTTCCGAGGCCTATGTAACAGGAAATCATTTCGGAAGCGACCAAAGAAAATTGGTCTTCCCAGGTCTACATCAGACCGAAACCACCATATTTGGCATTAAAAATGGTCTTTCCAGGTCTACATCAGACCGAAACCACCATATTTGATATTAAAAATGGTCTTCTCAAGTCTACATCAGACCGAAACCCCCATATTTGGTATTTCTACGAGAGACTGCCCGCAAGGGCCGTTCCGCAAGAAGTGAGGGCGTGGAAGAGGCTGAGCAGATCCTATCATCGCTTGAAATGCATGTACAATCAACATCGCATGCATCATCTGAAGAATGAACGATCACATGATTGTCGAATTAATAATCGAATTACCTACGTGCAAAATAAATAATTGAGAGAGCGATTAGAAACTTACCGGGGGGCGCGGTTAAAGGATTGTCTTGCTGGTGCGACGGGAGACTCAATGCTTTCTGGAACCCCAGTTCGTGGAGTCGTTTAGATTTGCGCCAAGCAGGCAACTCATTCTAGAACTTCTCACTCAGTGGAAGCTGAAGGTTTTAGCTGCAATTTTGCAGTGAAGCGCAGTTATTCCACCCAGCGAGCACGAGCCAGAGCCGCGTTCCTCACGCTCTATCTTACGAGACAGACCGAGCGTCAGTGCGGATCATTCGGATTCAGGAGGTCACAGAAACACGGCAACCACCACGCGCTGCGGATATATATATGTCGTGATGGCGTGTGTGCGTCAGTAACGACACCCCACAAACGCCCATCTCACCTAAATTATACGCTTATGCGTCTTTTCGCCTTTTACTATTTTTCATTTTCTCCTTCTATGTTTCCTCCTCGGTCTCTCTTGACCAAACTCTTCGTTTTCCCTCCGTTTCCTTTTAGTACCGACCACCACCCACCGTGCGTCAGTACCGGGCAACACCGCTAGAAGGTCAGGCAGTCGCTCGTGTGTGTATGGAAGCGGTTGACTTGCCGGCGTGTCTGTGCGGTCTCAGTGTCCGTGAACCTGATCAAATTCCTGTCAAAATACGCGGGATTTGGTACGGCCGCTGTATGCGTATTGACGCAGTCGATGAAAATTCAGGGGCTCAATCGCATATTGTAGAAAATAAATTTTAGAAAGATAGGACGTTAAACGTGAATAATCAGATTCCCTGCACTTATAAATGGAAACGTTTCGGGATAAATTCTACCCTTAGATGAAATGAACAGTTACATAAATTAAAATACATAAATAAAAATACTTGAATTTAACTCTATTTTATTGGTTCATTAGAAATTGATATGTTGTGTGCTTCTTCGTTTGATGAATATTTGAATTA
>VOMN01112490.1:0-29608 GCA_014899125.1 Orchestia grillus | reverse complement strand
GCGTCTATTTTGCTTGCACTAACTAAATGCAAAAGAAGATTACGATTGTGCGGTCGACGACGACAACTAGTTCACATTCGGCAGGGACGGGACATTAGAAGCTCGACAAATAACAATGACGTAAGTCACCTAAGTGCCATAGACGATGACTCGGTTATTCACAAAAAACTAAAGACAACCTACCTTAATTTGCAGTCGGTACCCGCTCCCACACCGACGCGACGTAGCTTTTGGCATCCTGCGGGCCGCTTACACTTTCTTTTAAGGGACTTTGACTTCTAGAAGGACGGATGGGTCTAAGTGCCTCATAATACTGACGTACAAATGGCTACGAATGGGAGTAATAAATAGTTAAATAGGCATATAACCGATGTTTTATTTGCAGAATAAATAAATTATAATGGGATGGAAATGTTATAGGCCATTTATAAAAACTTCATTGGAACTAGCGTGAATAAAAATTTCGAAGAGGGTCATTTTTGACCCATCCACCCTCCCAGTGTTAATCTGTTGAGATTCTGCTCTACGCGAGCGTTTCACTTTGAAATAATACTGTGGTACTTTTTTAGGCAAGCATATAGTTGTAGAAATCTGACAATTATATGTCTAGATGATATTTTTGACGAATTTATAATGATGATCATTTTTTATGTCGATGTACGTGTCAGCTCCAGCCCATTCAACAAAACACGCAAGTCTTTGTCCGAGTTTCTAAGAGTTAACTTCCATAAAAGTTAATGGAGCGGAAATTTTTCGATATATATTTTCCGACTCAAGCACAACTTTCTTGGCCCCATGAACCTGTGACGCAAAAAGCAAAATTCACGACCAATTACCTGCGCCTCTAGAACCTGACCTCATGGACAGATGATGCACTAGGACAGTGCTAGGTGAAACCTAAAACCTCGTGCGAATTTAATCAGTACAATACTAAACTAAACCGGGCCTATTCGAGCCTAAACTTTGCGTTAAGACCCGATAAAGGCGACCGCCTTCATCAGCAATGGGAGGCGCCTCTTGACTTGAATACGCTGATAATAAAGCTTTTGAAAGAGTTCAGACCAGACCTGGCATTGCACTGCGGTCTCAATGGCGCCTCATGAATGGGGGTCCCAAAAATTTAATATAAAAGAACGCACAGCCTTCGTTCGCATCGAGATTTGGTGTTTCACGCCTAAAGGATGATGTTGGAAAAAATTATTTGAGTAAATTAAAAACCAAAAACATATCAATTTTACTTTAGAACGAAAGTTAGGTCAGTTTACTTTCTGATCAAACAGGAGGACAGAAGCGTAGAATATAGATAAAAAAGTATTTACATCGATTAAACTTACGGCGTTGGTAATTGTACAATTTTATTTGATTCAAGTAACGTCGCATTATTATTTTAGACGTTCTAGTCATTCATTTGCCAAACGGAACGTGTTTTGAAAAAATTCATGTACATAGAAACTGGTAAAACGGGTGTTGAAGATAGACCGAAGTTTTATTAAATTAATCAGTGCATAAAACTTCGCGTTTTGAGAGTGACAGTTACACAAGGTGATCGTAAAGTAGCTCCCAATTTAGAAATACGTATGTGAGATAACAGGCGACTTTAACAGCTGGTGGCCATTGATGGCTTTCATATCGCACGAGTGTTTTAAAGAGAACTAACTCCATGCTATACATTTTCATCGTCAATAGCTTTCTCGTGAAAATTTTGATAGGGAAATAAATTACAAACAATGAAAAATTAAGAGCTACTTTCCAATCCACTTGTGGAATGCTACTTGATGTAATTTCCAAGAAAATGTTCATCCGTAAAGTTGTATAGGAAAAAGAAGAGTTTTATAACAAAACTTCAGAAATAATACTTGAACATGTGAATACGCTTCAGTGAAGAAGATTGATCCATTTCAGACAGCTTGTAATGCACCCTCGTTCAAGGTTCTATAAAGTGTAAAAAATTCGACGTAGAGTGAAATAAGGCTACCAGACTACAAACCTGAATTAGACTTGCAGGTATCGAGAGTTGCACATTCTGTCACTGGTGAATGGAATATTAGTCATAGTCACCCATACGAGTCTAAGACTCGATGACGATGTCAGATGCAACCAAAGTTGCTTTTCATGATGATATGAAGAATTTCGCGTACGTCTAAATAAAGTTCAAAGCCCTTACGGCTTGCTGAATGATAACTAACTTCAAAGAGCTTGAAAAAGCAAGCTCGCGTCTATGTTACGCACAGGGCGCGGCAGGTATTTGAGAACAAGGTAAAAAGGCTGAAAAAGGGACAAAGACTGGAGATAGAACATATAATCACCTTTGAACGTTATGCACACGTGAACCCAAACCAAATACAAAACATGTCCATGAATCCGCGATCTACTACAATAACAGCTTCCACACGCTTTCGAAACAGTCCTCAGGCAGTAATGAGGCGGGTACCTGGAATGTCCCTCATTCATCACGATGTCCAAAATCACAACGGAGGTTGAAACTCGGTGGGAATGATGGTCGGATCATTTTTACAGTTCATTTTCTGGTCCCAAACGAAGTTTCATTCGAGATGAGCTAGGACATTTCTGGCTCCTGTGGATGTATCAACATGCTTTAAACCTAATAGGGATCTGTAGCACGCATGTCTGCTTCAAAAGCCACTGAGCTACGTGGCTTTCTATTGTCTACGTTCTTCTTTTTTTAGTGACTTCCAATTCTGCAGTGAGCAATAACATGAAATATCACATCGGTACTGAAAAAATAAGGGTGAAATTAATTAATTTTATCATAAATTAAAGTCATACATAGTTTAAATAAATGCGTTCACGTCGATCCTAAAAATAAGAGGCGCTTGGCTTGGGTCAATTTGTTCTTTCAGAATCTCTCTGCTATGAGCTCGCATTCCGAACGACTTGTAACTGAGGTTGTCATTAACCATGCATCGGATATGGCTTAGTTTACCAGTAGCTGAGCACTCGCATGGACTTTCTAGGGTTCTCTGAGTAACAGCTTGGACGGAATTAATGCATTTGGACGTCTTGATCATATCTGAATGTTGAGCGCTGACGATGTCGTTACCTGTGGGTAACGGTCTTCGCATCACCACTATCGGTAGCCTCAAGTTTTTTCCGAATTTTACTGGCGAATGACCGGGATACTTCCAGAAAGACATTGATTTCAGAATCAGGATGTCCTTCAACCAAGGAGATTACGGCAGCATGCTTCTTGATTTGCCCGGTCAGTGTAGGTTCTGCTACGTTTACCAGCAAAATAACGGATGTATTAAGTAGACGTTCATGACACTACATCACTTTTAACGAGTGTTCGCAAAAGCTTCCTGCACTCTGTATGCGTAAGATGTTCCATTAAGACTGCCAAGTTTGAATTCGACGACACATTTGGGCTCGAAAGTTCGAAGACGAGCTTTCATGTTTGCTATCGCTCTGGTCTCATGTAGATGGCTTTTAGTATGTTTATCAAAATATTCAATTGCTATCCGTTACAAGTTTGCAACAGATCAACGGGTTCTTATCGTGAAGATGCATTGCAAACCCTATTGCAAAAGGAAAAGGAAGTAAAAAGAAAGGATATATATAAAAAAGAGCTTGTTATTTTATCGGACGCAACATACTAAATTCCTGTGGACTAACTTCAACAACGGCATTGCCAACGCCGCCGTCTAGAAGCTATGTAATAATTTCACATGCCTCGATTTAATCGACGTAGCATTCGGCTTCCCTCCGAAAATATCGAGGTTTGATCTAAGTTTGGACGGCATGTCCACTCCCCTCCACCGAAAGCATTCATTCTCAAAGTCCGTCTATGTACAAACTCAGGAGTTATATTTGTATCAGTGTATAATTTGTATTATTAGGGGTGGCTTTTATATGGTTATGATTAATATAACGACCTCTATTTTATTCAGAAAATCTAGAATTGTCCGATTCGGAAGTCATGGGTACACCCACGCATCTCCCGTTACGCAGGCCACACTATCGGTGTATAAGGAATGACGTGCGTGACCGCGTACGGCCTACTGGGCCTCTCGCCTACCCTAATCGCCCCTCTCTCCAGTTTCAACTGTGTGTAAGCAACAATAAGCAAGATGTAGAAGGCAGACTTTTACTTTCATCAGGCCGTAAGGTACCCCTCCCCCCTCCCCTTTCGCCTACGGCGGTGTAAAATCTAAGATCGCCTCATCAACATTCAACGTCATCGAGAATCGCCATCTACGTCTCATCACGCAGGATATATGTACAAGAAGACCACCTCATTAACATTTGATAGAGATCATCTTAGCTTCAACCGTCTAAATCTACTCCACGTCATTCGTCAGAATCGTGCCAAGGTTGAGCCTTTCAGGACCTGTTCCTATGGTCCACCGGCTGTCACTAGCGGCCTGGAGCCAACAAACACCGCGTTGAATTTTACCCAAACGTTTACATTTTATTGAGTGTTGTGAACCCAGCGATATCTGCGCATCTACATATTTTGAGTACTTTGGTATATAAGGGACCTAGTCAGCCGCGCCCGAGAGTAGCGAAGGAATCAAATACTATAATTATATTTTGAGTCCGTAACGATTTAGTTTCTCGACAGCATTTCATGAGTTTTAGGAATTCAACGATTTCAATGTAAATCCTAGAACTGTGTAGTTAAATAGATTCCGAGTAGACCTCTTAGCAACGTTACTCAGGTTATTACGACTTTGTGGTGTTGACTGACGCGTCTTAAATCTTGTAATGTTAAGCAACTTTATTCTACAGTATAATGTAGATACTTTTCGTTAACTCACATCCATGTGTACTTCAACGCACTGTGTAAGGCGTTGAAAAGCCTCATCTAATTAGAATCTTGATTATTGAGAACCTAACTCAATTATGTTCTCATAATTTGCCGCTATAGGATAAAACATTAATTAATCATTATTAAGATTCCCCTCCTAATACCGTGCCTTAAGCTGACCCCTCGTGCCTTCTTGCTAAATAGCAAATAAAAAAAGATACAACACTACCAATTTCCTTTGGTGTAATAAAATAATTACCGGACTAAACAACGATCAACTTCTACCCCAAACATCACCATTACGCCAAACAATGCTGGCAGCGCCACAGGATCACGACAAATATTCTGTTCAAATTTAGCACTATGAGAATAACTTTTCAGTCAATCACTGTCTTCACTAAGAATGAACGAACGTGTGCAACATGCATCATATATGCGTAGAATATATTCACGCATAAATGATCAAAATTGACCAACAGTCAAAGCTCTTGCCCGTAAATTTAAAATGAATCAGAATTTATGCATCAGCTTTTCAGCTGAATGGCTGAATGAAATGCAATTTGCCTAACATGTACGCCTATTTCAAAATTTTATGATATAAAAGATGCTCAGAAACATTCTTTCACATTTGTTATCACATTTTTACGAAAAAGTATCAATATTTGTGAAATTGGACGTAAAATGTGTTTTTATGCGCTTTTACAACGGCAGGAATACAGCCGCAAATATTGTGCATCAAATTCTAGCACCGGGGAGGAACAAAGGTAAACTTGTTAGGATGAAATGACAGACCCAGCCGTAGATCCGTCTTTATTTGTTGACCCTCAGGAGAATGGATGATCAAGAGCGGCAGCCAATTAGAGCTGCCACTTAAAATGACAGATGACGAGGTCTCTGGCAATCAAAGACAGCAATCGCAACCGTCTTGACAGCTCCAGAATGGTCTGGGATGCCTCCAACGGATACTCAATGACGGAGTGAGAGAAGCATCTCAAGTTAGCAGGCAGGAATGAGAGGAGCCGTGGGTTCGTTAGCAGGCGGAGGAAAGAAATTGCGAGATGCTTATTAATTTCCCAGAACGGCATCGCAACAAAAGTTGCAAGATCAATATGAGACGTTAGATGCTTATTCCTACTTGCTTGTATAACTTTGGACGTTGAGTCATTACAGTATTAGTGAATTCGAAGGTAAACTATCGTTGTCACAGAATGAAAGGGATTTTTACGGCAATTCTCGACAAATTTTGATCTGTTACGGCCCACAGAGACGTAATGTATCATTGCCTCAACCGGCGCAGCGCACGGTTAACCTGAAGTATGTTCACCGGGTCGGAACACTAGCAGCATAACGTCCTCCCTAAGTAAAAAGCAGGAATTCTAATCACCGATCGGCAAGTTCATGAGATGAATTTGAAAGTTCCGTTCAGTATATACCCTTTGATTGACTAAGGGAAAAATTGCGCTCACAGCAGTAGTACAGACGTCACTGTGCACGATGCGTTAATACTTGAATCACGCCCATGGTAATCAGCTCCGTTTTGAGTGCATCAAACCACCACATGAAACTTAAGAATAAGGAAAACCTTGCCTTTTGATAAGGATAATGAAGACGAATTTCACATTTTCTCGACCATTTCGCTCACCGTGATTGGTGCTGTCAGTCATTAATAAAGTTCCTGAAACAGTTCGATTGTGTACGAAGTTGTCAACGCAGGTCAAAGATTTCATCACTGAACAAAATAGAAGTTGGGCAGAGATTCAATTTTAACTAAATCCGATACCTTAAAACTAGAAGTTTTTTCAGCACTTGACGATTTCAGCACCAAAACTTGTAACTCTTCATCGAAAATTCCAGTCATGAGGTGGTCATTGGTGTCGCAGACACTCTGTTGCGAATGCACGAGAAGCCAACGAGCTGCGTGAATGATCACTGACAATATTGGTGTGCTGCCAAAGATTCTGTCAATCCTATAAAAAATTTACCCCAAGTTCCACTGTGCAAATTAAATAAATGGTTGAAAGTATGTAAATGCTGAGGTTGAATGATCTAACAAATTCTTTGCAGAAATTTATACATTTTTCGAATTGTAAACAAATTATACAAGGCATGACTGGTACTTCACTTACGTGGGAAAAACTTGATACATTCACTTTTTTACTTCATGTATGTCATTCCTCTCGTTATTCTTGCCTACAAAATTTACGAAAATTAAGTATTTAAAAGCATAAATGTTTTTATGTTTGATAAGTGAGAACATCTGATATCGGAACAATTTTTCATTTAAAAAAATTACGAGCGATAGCATCGACAGTGTAGAGACAGGTTATTCAAACTGTCGAGGCAACATTTTCAATATTTCCGAAAAAGTAGTCCGTAAAACTCTAAGAAACGGCGCAATGATCACAAAAATTGGAAGTTAAGCATAAAGAATGTAGTCTTACGTGTTATATTTTAAAATGTCTTCTCGAAACAGCTGCTTGTACATGTAACGGATGCAGAAGTAATCCTAACATTGGAACAGCATGCAGTCGTCACGAAAATGAGGAAAAAACTCAGCGTAGATTTGGATGGTAACTTGTGGTATTCACGCTCGCACATCTGCGTTGCTCTAAATGACGGGGTTACTGCGGATAAATGTTTTATCATCCTTAGTGATGAAATCGTTTATAGTTTGAAAATATGCAGTATCGCACGAAGAAAATTAGAAGCTACTTTTAAAAGAAAAATGGTCACGAACTCATTCACGAATAAATGCGGTCACGGCTCGTTTGCCCTTGACTTTATCTACCCCTGTACAAGTGGATATGCTGTACATACTTTACTAAATGTTGTAAAATCTAAAATTAAATGCAATCATATTATTTAAAGTATTTTCCCAAGTTCTTCGCCCTCTTTTGATATAACTCAAACAGATATTAAATGAGCATTGAGCTATGTCAGACCTGAACTCATTGAGTTCTACAACTTGTAGAACTTTTTGAGTGGGCCAAAGTTGTATAGTTGAGTAGCATAAACTTGAGGGCTGTGGCCAAGATTTATGGCATCTATCGAATCCTTTGCCCAACTTTCGGCGATCTGGGTTTATTTTTCATTGACGGCACTTCCTAACAATAGCATTTCAACTGCCTTTCTCAACAAAAAAAACACAAAATATTGTGAAAAATGATTCGTGACGAATCAGAATTTTTATGATTCGTGTGACCGGGGAGAAATATCCGTGAGAGTTTTTCCAGAATCACATACTCCGTAGTATGTTCCTGAAATCGGTATTTATGAATATTGTATTTTCGTATTTACTTGCCATTTATACGTCTCGGCTTTTTACTTTGGAATGTTCTCTACTTTCGTATTTCCTTTCTGTTTTATACGCCTGGACTCTATATTTTGGAAGGTTAAACTTTTGGATTTCCTTCCTGTCTGTACGCCTAGACTCGACTCTTTGTTTAAGAATGTTGCTATTTTGTATTTCCTTCCTGCTTACACGCCTCGACTTTTTATTTAGAGAAGCTGAATTTCGGTATTTCCTTTCTGTTTATAAGGCCCAGCTTTTTACTTTGGCATGCCGGATTGTCGCATTTACGTGCGGCTTGCATTACAGCGCCAGAAGCTGCATACTGCGGCGGGAAAAGGTGAGCGGATGCAGAGCGCCCACTCGGAGACAGCACCGAGGGCGTGGCTCGAGTCCTAGCGTTTCCTGGGACTTCCAGCGCAGGCTGGGATCGATGAAGGAACCAAAGGGCACCGAAGGGCATTTCTGAAGGACAACTCTTGCGACCCTACAGAAGTCGAGGGAGGATTGCGATCGCACCTCGCCGAGCGCTGTAATTTCATTCGGCAGGCTCACAGGAGTCTGGAGACCGGTATTTTTTTTAGAGTTTAAGTTCTCACAACTGTTTACTATAAAGGACTATTTATAACCCCCGGAAACATGAAAAGGAATCCAACCGTAGTAGTTATATTGCACTATTCTACATAAGTTAGCTCATAAGGAAAACAGCTCGGTACTTCTTGGAATTCACAGGCCACCCGATTAACGTTCAACGTGTTCGAGGATATAACATCCAGCATTTCGAAAGCTTCGATAGCTGAGAAGCTACTGTCAACCCGAAGAATAGAACCGTAACAACAAAGCGGTCAGGTCTTATACTGAATATCCTCGACCGCGCAGTCGGCCGGCCGTACCACACACAAAAATCGTTCAGCTAAATAACACTACTATGTAACATGACTTCGTTCTTGGCTGGTGATTAGACGTTATTTCCTAACTCCTAACGTATAAAAAAATGAAAACACTCATTGTTCCTGTGAAGCTTCTTTTTAGTGTTATTCTCGTAAGACTTTGAATTACTGACATTAAAATGAGAAAAAGTAAATTTGAAGATTCATTGACCTGATCACATACGTAACTTTGTAACACTAAATTCATTTATGTTTTTTCTACGTTAAGTAGAACTAGTAGTATTAGTGATAGCAGAAATTCAGATACTCCAACTATATTGCACTGAAAGTGAAGGGACCATCAAGTATGGACTTATAAGAACGGGGAATCTATACACACGGTGCGTTCTCACGCAAGGTCCCCTGCGCATAAAAACAGCAAGTTGAGAAGGAAGAGGATGCAAAGATAAAAAATCATGAATGAAGAAGGCACGAACATGGAAAGAAGCAAATTGGGTATGAAAGACAGAAGTCCCGAAGGCTTAGCTAAAACCGAAGTAACCTAACAATGACTTCCTAAGGATGCTAGTCCGCATGGCATACGATAGACAAACTTAACTAACCTAACCCTACTGCTTGTGGCCTATTCTATGCCCCCTGAGGGTTTCTGCGTTTAGAGTAAATTAGAAATTATAGTTTTAACCCAGGAAAGTAAAACTGCATTACGTTGTGTAGCAAGTGCTTGTCCTGGCGTAGTAAATTCCAGCTTCTTCCCTTGAGGCTTGAGGTATTTTTCTAGGTGTTCTTACAGTGAGTTCACTCATAATAATGTAATATCTATGTCGCTCATCGTTTTTTTACTGATAAACTTAATTCGGTGTTTCATGCTTTTTAAGATCGAGGCATACCGTATGTGCTTCGTATGATCTTAAAATTCTAACTCTTTTCAACTGGCTCCTGCCGGAAGAATTTTGCTTTACTTCATGGCCTCCCACGCCCAACATTTTGAACACTGATTAGATTTCAGTCATCAGAGGGATTCAAAAATATTTACTTCACTTTTGTACAGTCAGTGATTGCAGATGTCCAAACTTACCGAAAACTGGATAAAAAATGTAATCAGTGATGACTATTTTTCTGACGAGGAAACTCAAGAAAAAATAACTTTCCCTTGCAGAGTCAGTATTTTTTCGGCACACTGCAGTTATTTTCTCTGATGAAAAACAGTTAATTCTCTATCAGGAAGCTTAAATTTCTTTCGAAGCCAATAACAGCTGTATGACGTATTACTTTAATTACCTTCATTGGCATATATATAGGAACATCTCTCTATCAAACGGCATATGCTAAGTGTGTATATACTACGTGTGGTAACGTGATCTGAAATTAGTTCGCAATGTCTGACACTTGAGATGTTTCAACATAACACTACTATATCGAACACTATTAAAACAGAAATTAACAACAATTCAGCGTGGATGAACACGATTGGAGGCACTTGCTGCACATGCGTGTCAGGCGCTGTTACGCTATGCTTAGCTCAAGTGGTATTTAATTCATGTCCAATTGCAATCATCAGCTCTTGCCTCAACCGCACACGCGTGTCTTCGCTGATTATGCACTCGTATAGACTAAAAGTTCGTCCACTTCATGAGACCATTATTGTAAGAAAAGTCACAATTTAAAATGCATCTTATAAAGTCAATTCTGGTGGCATGGAACTATGAAACTAACTTTCGATGTGGTAGCGCATGAGTTAAACTGAAGAGTTCAGAAAAATGTTAAACAAAAGAGTTGAGAAATGTGTTAAACAAAAGAGTTGAGAAATGTGTTAAACAAAAGAATGAACTTGTCCTGTAATCCGCCCTCACTAGCAATGGAGCTACGCCAAACGACGGGGAGTTGCCGCTAGCGTGTACTTTCCATCCCAAGTATTCACGCCTGGATTTACCGCAGACATGTTCGTGCAGTAATACGTCCCGCCAAGGAAACTGAACACATTTTTTCACACCAAGAGATAGTTAAGTTATTCGTACTTTCTACATGGGACTCAGCAAGTGTTTACTGCGAAATTCTAGCGAATAGTTTTTGTTTTTAGCATTTGATGCCTACTTGAGCTCTCATCTGGACTTCAATGTCTGTAAAAGCGTGAACCGTCTTTAACGATGCCAAAGTTCCGAATCGTAATCACTAAATTCAATTATTTGCATTAACTTTTTAGCATTTTTCTCCAAACGATTAGACGATTTATACCAAGAGCCATAGGGGTGAAATTTGGAACATAATCAAAATATTGACCTAGCAAAACTATATTCGTAACTTCACGAGTATCGTTGAAAGAACTTGCTTACTGTTTTCAATAATGGTGAAATATGGCCTACGAATGATCCTAATTGCCATTGCCGAAACCATAGGAATAGAATTGCCTCAAGATTTAAAAAAAAACGTTAACGAGCGACTAAAATGTGAGGAGTTCAACTATCTTCCTCGAAATCTTAATACATATCTAATTCAAATCATATATAATTCTGATCGTATTTGAATTCTACTCATATTTGAATTCTACTCATATTCGAATTCTACTCATATCCGAATTCTACTCATACTCGAATTCTACTCATATTCGAATTCTACTCATATTTGAATTCTAATCGTACTTCATTCAAATCATATCTAATTCTAATCCTATCTAATTCTAATCATAATTCTTAATATATTTAATCCAAACTTAATTTAGGGCTTACCTCGAATGCCTCATTTTCAATTTCTGTAGAGGTGCTAATAGTTAAAATAAGAAAAGATGAGTGCTAAATTTCTGAGATTCCAAAAGTCAAATAAAAATCCATTTACAGATAGCGCTACTAAATACATTTCAAATTGATTTCATTACCTCAAGTAGAGATGTCAAGCCGACTGACTTTACACAAGCAAAATACTCAAGCTGGAAAGTCATACAGAAACACAAACAGGACACAAATGAAGAACACATAAAATATTAGAACACCTCTACAAACCGAATTCCCCGACGCTATTATGAAATTTTGCTGGCCTCGTAACTGTCACCGAAGTGTCAGTCTCACCAATGCACTGCCAGTGATACGCAGGGAAATCCAATGAAAAGCATTCCTACTCCCAAAAAATATGAGCAAGAGCGTAGATCCTGTTGAGTTTCGTGTGTTTTGAATAGTGCCCGTGAATTTCTTTGAATTTGAGGTAGGCGAGTCATATCAGGTAGAAAAGCGAAATTTGACTGAACTTCATTCGATTTCCACTGATTGGTTTCAACGAAGAGAACCCGCATGGATTATCTCTCTGGTTGACTGACGTTAGGAAAGCAGAGTGTGAGGGACATGTTAGAGCACCTGAAATTCAAAATAATACTTCCCATCGAGTGCAGAACGTTTCTATGTTTCGGTGTTCAAATTAATTGTAAATCAGAGCAGCGCGTGCAGCACCTCACCATTGAAAACTGGAATTTCAAATTTTTGCACAAGCTTGAAATGACATTGCATTTAGCACCACTAAGTGGAAATTCCGGGCAGCCACTTTAAATCTGATAGATAAATTGATGAAATTTTACGCCAAAATTTGAAGCAATATACAAGTATATACTAAAAATTGATGGAAATGACGAGTAATTGACAAAAACACAAACAATACAATACTCACACTCTCCGGAGGATCGGCTCTCACCTGAAATGTGAAATGAAGTAACTTTTTTGAAGTACATAAAAATAATATCTTAGATATACGAACGTGATCGTAAATTACGATGGACGAAAGTTGACGGAAATCAAGAGGCACCACATCTCAGAAAACTACTAACTTAGTGTAGAATTTCTTAAATGACCAAACATTGGGAAAATTAGGTTTTGAATTGTCGACAGTTCAAGTTATTCATATTTAGCCGTTTAATTTTGCGTGAAAAGTAACGAATTTAGAGAGAAAAGAGATAACAGCTGAACCGTTGCAAACTGGTCATTCTGATCCTTCCAACTCGCAATTTTGTATTGAGTTTTGAGCAGCACACATATGCACTAACCGTGTTGGATGGGTTAACCCTTTACTGGGCAAATTATTTTGACGACAGGCTTCATTTAGCTTTGAACGAAGAACTAGTGCAGTCTCATGCATATATGTCATAAGGCTGCATTTAGCATCATACGAAAAACTAGTTACAGCCTTACGTATACGAACAATAAAGCTGCATTTAGCTTAGTACGAAAAACTAGTTACAGCCTTGAGCACATATATACTCGTATGCAATACGGCTGTATTTAGCTTAATACAAAAAAAAAACAATTACAGCCTTACGTATACATATATGCACTTTGGCAGCGTTTAACTTCTAACGAAAAACTAGCTTCAGCATTACATGAATGTGTAATAAACCTAAAGTTTGCTTTTCACGGACACCTACCAGCATTCTTAACAAAAGTGGTTTCTGAAATCCATACAGACAGTAAAGGGTTAAAGAAGACGTCAATTCTATTTCAAGTTCGAAATATTTCTCAACAAATTTATCGAGAGCAGAAAAAAATCAACTACTTCCTTTACCGTACATCGACATTCAAAACATCATAAATATCGCCTGCAGTTTGATAGAGATTGTACTTTAGTTACAACATTTAGCGTAAATCTTTTACTTCCCCATGTTTCTGAATCCGTTGCAGTCCAACTGTTATTTTCCACTGTGAACTGCAGTATATGTACACTGTTCATTCGACGTCAAATGCGCAGATTAGGAAGTAGATTTACATATATAAATTCAAAGAGTTACATATTACCATGAGAGGTAAATATTCAGTAAAGAATTTGTATTAATGATTAGTAATATATCCCAAAGGCACAAAATAGACACCACATATTAAAGACAAATCTCAAGTTAGAAGCCTGTCTGTAAATTTACCTCACTATTTAAACCAATCCAAGATAATTTATTCTTCGCATTCAAAGACCACGTCGACTGGACAGGTAGCTTCCCAGCATGCAATCCGAGTCCAGCGCCGTCAGAAGATGAACACCGGGGTTGGCGGGGACTTCTCATCAGCTTCTTCAGTGGATATAAAGAAAGCGCATTTTCTGGCGTCTCGTAGAGCTCGTCACTCGTAGGATGCGGTTGTATTATTTCTTGAAACGCTCTAGCATTATCAGTAGTAGGGCTAATTTCCCGTGAAGAATAATCACCAAAAGAAACTCCAAATGCTATAGGGAGTACCGGCGTAGTTTCACACGAAGAGCGATTCAAATTACTTCGAGGATCAGGAGGTATACAAAATAAAGACGTGAATTTTTTTCTTGGGCTGGATGCAAATTTAAAATTTGTGCCGGCAGCTATATTGGGCTTTTCTGAAGAATAACGTAATTTTTCCAGCATGGATAGACTTCTTTTTTTAGGACTAATATTTATACTAAATTCACGAAAGACTCCGCTCTTCACGTTTGCATTTAGGACATCCGATTCTTTCTTAGAAGTACCTGGGTCAGAACTTATGAACGCACCACAGTCTGGAATCGTTTCAGATGACAAGCGGGAGTCATAGGGCTGTGTTTCTGGTCTAGCCATCGAAACAGACGCTGGATATTTAGACAAAATGGTACGGCCGTTTCCATCGAAGACAACAGCTTTATTCAGTGCATTTCCTGAACAATCAGATGTGACATCAAGTAAAGATGGGTGTTCACATAAGTGTGCAGTTGAAATAGAGGGCAAATTTTGCCGATTGGGATGAAAATGAACTTGAAAGTAGTCAGATGAGGTTTGAGTAGCAACAGTTTTCATTGCAGTATATTTGGAAGCCAACCGAGGCACGACCTCTAGCGAGGCGAATAAAGACGATGCTTCATTCGGTACCCTTTGAACTCCAACATGGGTCGGAAATAAGCTTTCCAAACGATGGGGCTTCAACTCTTCGAAATGTGTTTGCACTTCGCCGGCACCAATCTTTTCACTGATGGTAGGAACTTGAGTTCGATTTGCAGACTTCGAAAGAACTGCAACAGACTTGAAACTTTTGTATTCATTAGATGCTGCTTTTGAACGAGGAAAATTGACATTTTCCAAAATAGTCGCTTCACGTCGGCCGAGGCCGTTGACACGAGACGAGCATTTGCCCCTTGGAAAATCAGGACCTTTATTGCGAGATTTCTCACAGGGATGAGGAAGTGGATACACGTTTTTGTCAAAAATTTCAGTTGTTTGTCGCTCATAAGAATTCGAAGCAGACGGGAGAGTTTTCTGTGAAGTTGGTGGTGAATTATCTGACATTTTGAAATGTTCGGAGCGCAAACAAACTGCTTCACGTTGCCTGGAGAGAATTTTTGTATGAGAACTCAGTCGAAGATTTTTCGGAACTAAATGCTCTGATCCCACAAGAAATTCGGGCTTTTGATCCTCCTTCAAACGCATTCGTTGGCGTCTTTGTTGCCTCTGTTTTCGACGAAGCTGCTGCCAAAGCTGCTGCCAACGCTGCCGCTGTTGCTGCTTCCGAATCGATCTTTCTTTTGCAGCCTCACTCGAGCATCCCATGTACGGCTGAGACAATAAATCATCGGTTGATTTTGATAGCGTCATGCAGTTCAATTTGTGTAGGACTTTATAAGTAGGCAAACAGTCAGTTCTGCCGTCCCTTATTTCTCCGCTGTCAGTTCGCTCACATGCTAGAAACTGGCATGAATTAGGAATGAGCGTAGTTTCAAGTTCGCCAACAAGTATTTTATGACATTCACATGCAATTTTATTATCCCCGTTTTCAATGGTATGAGTGGGTGAGTCTTCTACTATAGTTTCACGAACAATTTGTGAGCTCAAATCATCTTCCCAAGATACACATTGATCACAAGAAATTTGACTCACAGAGTTTTCCTCGGACAGTCCGGGAGCCAGCAACTGCAACGGCAAAGTAGTTGTATGATTATCATCAACATTAAAACGTCCAGCAGATTCCGAGTTAATTTTATAGTCAGTGTCATGGATTCTACTTTCAGATTTAGTATGATGTTCAGTTTTGACCCGCCTGCCATCGCGCTGCGCGGTTTCAGAGACGTCGTGAACACGGTGCAACACATCCTTTGATAACTCCTGAGCGTTCCTGTTGCAACGAGCTTCACCCCCGGCTTCATTAGGAATATATTGATCAGTGTTGCTGGCCAAGGCATCACCGTTGACTAACTGATTGGTACCACAAATCTGTTGTTGACCCAAATTTAAGGTACCATCTTTGATGAGGGGATCTTGAGACCCAGCATATGTCGAAGATACCGCATGCTCATCCAAATCAATTAAATTTGACTCATATAACTCATTGTTAACGATGGAGTCAGCTGAATATTCTGCTGTTTTAGTTTTAGGTTCAGCGTACTTACTTTTTTTCCTTTGACTGAAGTCTGCGTTCGAATTCATTTCTGTACCAAAGCTAGTACAAATCTTTTGCGAATCTGCTGCTGTGGAACAAGTTAATTTTTTTCCCACACACGAACCTCGGCTGTCGAAATCAAGATTGTTCTTATGCTCCTTAATTTTCAAACCGGAAAAGGATGAGAATGCTTTCCTTCCACACGCATTTCGAACTTCTGGAGAAGCATCTTCAAATGGAATGCTTTTATTCTCCTTTGAAAGCAAATTTGCTGAGGATTCCATCGTAGATTCCAAAGAAGAATAATTAGTGGAACTTGATTCTTCATTAGGATATGCAAAAGTTTTCAAAATATCCCCTGGATTATTCCCGCCAAACATTTCTAAGATACGATTCTTGAAAGTAATTTCAATAGTTTCAAAATGATCATCTAGTAAATCGATACCTTTTTCACAAATGATTTTTTCAGTCTTTTCCCGACCATTGTCCACAGCCTTAAGTTGAATTAAATCTTGGCGGAGGCTATCACCTGAAGAATTTTGCGAGTTGGAAGTACTTCTTGGGCTACGGCATCCATCGTTTTCTTTAGATGCGAGAGAAGATTGGGAACAGTCCGAGCCTTTGAGAAAGCCATCACTGCCATGAAAATGGATGTCTGGCATCGGGTTAGAGGAGTCTGAAATCTCCGTATGTTCATGTTCTAAAATCTTGCCACTCATTGCAGTAGGTTTGAATGCATTAGTAATTTGATCGTCCGACAGGTTGAAACATTGAATGAAAGAATTTTTTAGGCTGTAAGATCCGTTACTGGACACATCTGCATCAGCATCTGAATTATCCTTTGAAGCAAAGCTGAAGCTAGATACTTTGCTGCTGCCGGATGCAGTGCTGTTAGATTGTTGAGGATCATCTCGCTTCATATCCTTGAACTTCATTTGAATTTCTTCAGTTGGAATCTCAGTTGAGAAATCTTTTTCTTGTTCCTTCAGGAAACTTTCGAGAAACTTAGCTTCAAGAGGTGAAACTTTGTTTATTTCTGGAACAACATCTTCATCGTTTTTTTCTATAATAATACCTTGAGCATCACTACATGCTTCGAAATCGAAGACAGTTTCGTCAATTTCATCAGCTGCGAGAGGTGCAAGCTTTTCAACAGGCTGGAGATCACTGCTGGAATGCATCACATCTGATTTCAGGGCAGAGGCTTCGTGTGCATGTCGCTCATGGTCTGCAGCCGTTGGAAGCTGATCAGAATATGCGCCTCGATAGCCAGGGGAATGTAATAATTTCTTAATGGAAGGAGGTCGTAACAAGGAAAAAGCGCTATCAAAAGATGTAGGCAGCGGCTTACATTGGAAATGCAAACGATTACGATGGGACGTCCAAGATTCGTTAGAAGAAATACTTTCGAAAGATTTAAGAAAATCAAATTTATCATCTATTACTGCTGAAAGATTTATGGACGATATGGACTTTGAAGCTGATAAATAATGGACAGCTTTAGAATAATCTTCACGACTTACGTTCAAGTCCCGGCCGGATGTATTCCCAGTATCACAACTTGACGCACATAGAACGGCTTTCTCGGTCGACCTTGATTGATATTCCAAAGATGCTTCCTGCGGTTGAGATTGGGCAGGGAGAACAGTCTTTCTTTTGCTGGCTGTCTTAGTCTTCGCCTTGCCACGTCCAAAGATCAAGGAAGAAATTCGTGAGACCTTTTTTGGAGGCTCCTCTGTCGGAGGCATCGCACGTTCGTCATCAGTTTTGTTCAAATCGAGCAGCGAAGAAAGTGTGGGGAGGCGACTGGCGACATCACTGAAAGAACTCGATGTACACTTCCTGTTCCCAAACGACCCTGATACACTCCCAGAGCTGCCGCTTCCTGAACGCATGTCGTGAAGAACTTCAACACTCTTGGAAGTTGGATCCGAACACACGTCTGCAGTACTGCTTCGCTGACTTTTCGATTTGGTTTTCAAGTCGGGGTTACTAGAATACAATCGCTGGACTTTCCCACGACTAGATGATTCGACAACTGAGTTATCATGTGTCTCATCTCTGAAAGGCTTCACAGAATCCTTTGATTTGCTCCTCCATATCCGAAATTTCTTAGGCGGTACTTCTTTCCCCATCAACTTAAAAGGCTCCTCTTGATTCGTTTGCTCATGATCGATTTTGTGTTTCAATGAATTGTTTCTACTAAAAAATTTTACGAAACCTTTTTTTTCATCCATTTGACACTGTTCATATACTGTTTTTCGGTTAGAATCAGTGGTAAAAAATTTGGTAGTGTCAAGTCTACTTTGATTTTCTTGGTTCTCAGTCGACGCATCATTTTTCTTCACGGGAAAGAAGTGTCTCAAAAAACTAGCTTCTCTCTTCACAGGTCTTGTGCGGAGCCGCTCATGAGGCACTTCAAAATCGTCACCAGAATTTTCTTCGAGCTGGGATGTGCTGGCATTATTTGTACTTCGTCGTTTCTTTTTACCACTGGAACCAAACAATTTCCCGAGACTCGATGACCGCCTGACACCAACTGAATAATCTACGCTAATGGATTGCTTCAGGCAACTACCTTCACTCTTCAAATTAATATGTTCATGACTGTCAGTCGTGACAAAATTTCCGGGGACAGAGACAGTTCCTAACTTTGTCGAGGGAATTTTATTCGCAGATCTAGTCAATGATGAGCTCTTGAGTTCGTTACGAACTCGTGGCGTCGGATTTTCTTTTTCACTTTGCCCAAAGGAGTCATTAAAATCGCTGCATGGACCCTTCACCGCATCTAGATCATCGGGCGGCGTATTCATTGTAGTCTGACTTTTTTTTCCCCGGTCATTTGTCTGCCTAGCCGCTTTTGACTTCGGGCAACTTGTTCTACTTTCATTTTTCTCTTCACTTAGATGAGTTTCCAGGAGCTCCTGACCAATTGACTCTCGGGAGGTTTCGGTCTTTTCTTGCATGGGCCGTCGGCGGATGCAATTTCTGCGACTTTCATTAGTTCCATTCCAACGAAAACTTCCTCCAAGTTTTCGCTGCAAATCAGTAACTGCAGCGCCCAAACCTACACTCCCCAACTCGATACCTGCACCGACCATTCCTCGACCGACCTTCCCTTTCGTTACCGCCCCATTTTTGGCTTTGAATCGACCGTGTCCGTCGGACTTGACGGCGCTCGTGGCCTTATGTTTGATGCTCGGCCGCGCAGGCTCGACTGGGTGGCGCCGACACTCCATAGACCTGCGATTCTCACAGCTTATGTACCGGTTCACTCTTCGCAAATTTCCATCCGCTGTTTTTTTGTTTAATTGGATGTTCGGTGATATTTTCCCTTCTAGTCGGGTAGATATTTTTCCAGGAGAATAGGCCACGTTCTCAAATTTCCTAGCGTTGCCAGTAGTAATGAACAGAGTAGAAGGAGATGATGGGGATTTTGAGCTCTTGATCGGAGTAGCAAGTGACTTGAGTGGAGAGAAATTTCCACTTCTGTTGACTTTTGAAATGCTTAGAATTTCACGTGGACATGACAAGCTCAGTGCTGGGGATTTTTCCAAGTACGAATGTTCACAGGTTTTCCTTGGAAGAGGTGATAGTGATTGGGATCTAGACACGCAAAGCGAAGAATTCAAATATTTCGACCGAGGGCGATGACTCAACCTCAAGGGCTTGCCTGCCGTTGTCGAGGGCAAGGCGTGGTTCGGCGAATAATTTCCGAGTACAGTCTTATTTTGTCGACAACCAATCGGGGGCTTGAAACCAGAAGCACTCAATGCCGATGAATGCATGAAAATGCCTTGACTTTAGAGTCACACGCCTACAAACAGAACGATAAAAGTCAGTTCTGTGACATGAATAATGCGTGAGCATTGAATGCTAGTATGAAATTCTTCGTCACAGGAAACGAAGAATTGATGAAGCAGTTCAAAAACACAAGAAGATAAGCACATACAGTCTTTTAGGCCAGATAAATTAGGCGTAAAACCGGTCCGCGTGAGTACGTATTGAAGGAAAGTATGAAACACTTTAGTCACTGGAGAAAAACAATGAGTGAAACAGTTGAATGACTCACGAAATGAGCTCATACTTAGGCCACCCCGACCAGAGCGCCATGCGATAAGGAAGGCACTCGCTCCATCACTGCAGGACAAGCCGTGAGGAGAAGCCCCTCAGACACTCCTGAAGCCCTAGCAACGCTGGCACGTGAGTGCCGCCGCAAGTTACAGCAACTTCACGCGGAGGGCGAAAAATGAAAATGCGCAGATCATCGGAGCCCGCTTGATCATCACGAGGAGTGGTATTCTTGCTAAAGATCATTCAGGAAAAATTGCGAGACCATTTTCAGGAAAAATTGGAAGTCCGTTTCACCTTTACGAGGAGTAGTGTCGTTACCGAAGATCATTTGAGCAGAAATTTGAGGTCCGCTCTACGTGACTCTAGCGAGGAGTAGCGTTGTTACTAAAGATTATTTTAGCGGAAATTCGAAGTTTATTTCAAGCAAAAATTCGAAGTTTGTTTCAAGCAAAAATTTGAAGTTAGTTTTAAGTAGAAATTTTAAATCTTTTTGACTTCAACGAGAAGCAAGGTTGTGAAGAAGACAATTTAAAAAAAATTTGAAGCTCGTTTTATATAGAAATTCGAAATCCTTTTAAGCCTCCCGAAGAGTAGTGTTGTTACTGAACACCATTCGAGAGACCGAGGCGCGCATCTCCGGCAAGACTGCGCTCGCAAATAAAAATGAACTTAGCCGCGGAATATAAAAACAGGAAAAGACAGAAGCGATTACCATAAAACCGTCATTTAATTATAACCAAGGGAGAAATCTTGTTACCAGCCAATAAAGAGGCGAGGCAAAGTGATAAACGAGTCTTGCATAGTTTTAACCATTTATGACCGCTTGCACTAAATGATCCAGTTTCATATGGCTTTCACTATTTTTTCGGACGGAGGTGAATGCAATTTTTTCTTATATATAAGTAAAACAGCGGTAAATTTTTCATGCAGGGCAGAATACAGGCTTATTGGAAAAAAATTCGGATGATGTAGGGCTGAAAAATGAAAAATCTAAATAATGCAGTCGAAAAAGATTGTATTCAAGTTGTAGTCCAGGAGCACGATGTTGAACAATAAAGATTTTCACAGACTTGACAGCTTCCACAGAACGGGAAGCGCCCTAAAACAAAGCAGAATTAATTTAAAATCTATCTAAAATTAAAGTCCATTCGGACTAGTGGCTTTTGAGAGCATTTCACGCGGCTACTGATAGTTTTTAGCACAAAACTAAACGGAGTTGTTTCGTTTCAAAAATATTTCGGTTGTTGTATGGTAAATATTTTCAATGGGCATTTCGGGGAAATCATGATATGCAAAGAAGATTAACTCAGCCTATGGTATGGAAATGAGTGTGTTTGAAGAGATATAATGAATTTTTTTTTCAAAATGCAAATGAGAATAACTTCGAACAATAGGTGTCAAAAGTTAGTTGCATGAACAGCAGACGTGTGAGAAGAAAAAAAAACACGCCCGGACAGAGCGAGAGAGAGACGTCAGTCGGTCAGGTCAGAGAGAACCGATCTCTTTGCGTTTCGAAATAAGAGGCGTTGCAGAACCTAAATACTTACACTGCTGCGCGCAGAAGGAATGACAAAGTAAATGTATGGGGGTGCAAGTCTGTATGAGGCACACAAACCGTTGATTAACTCCTTAACGAACTATTCCGCGATATATCGTGGCCATGGTTGTCGCATTTGCAAGGCCGCTGTCGATTACGCAGACCGAGTGAATGCACCGCCGGTCTTCTCGGGGTAATTTGTTGAGGGGTTAACGGACTAATTGGAGGCGAAGGTTACACAGTGCGTGAATATTCTACATGTGACTGCTCTGCACTTCCGCAACGGACGTTATGGCCAATAGAATATTGCTATGTTAGCAATACAGTTAGGTACTGTTAGGAAAGGTCGTTTCATGTATAATATTGCCAGCTGTATCCAGTATACGTCAATATGCGTCGTCCGTGCGCGAGAGGCTCAACTGAATAAGAATAAGGAATTATGTGAGTTAAGTTCAGCAGTGTTGCCAGTAGATCATGTAAACAGGATTCAGGTGGTCATACACAGACAACTCATTGGCTGAGAAATATCACTCTTTTGACACCAAAGGCCTTAACCTCTTCCCTGGTGAAAACGCGCAATTTTGAGACAACTTTTCATTTGCTATATATGTTTGAATACTCTCAGGAAACGTCAATTAATTCATACCGAAAGAGGTCAAAGAGGGTAGAGCAAATTCCTCGTTAGCTTTTTTTTAAATCAAAGAATTTGGCGGATAAAAAGATAAAAATAAAAATTACGCGATAAATGAGAACTTGTCCATATTGGGAAGCTGTTAACAGAAATATTTCACTGTGCAGTAGACGTTATCCTCACAGGAATGGAGGGAAATGCGAGAGAAACAGGGCCAGGCGAGTATTTAAAGTCCCCAGGAAGCACTCGAGTCAACAGAAGTTGTACGTTGTGGTTCACGAAGTTCATTTGAGTCTGTCGAATATGTAGCCTAGTGCTACAATGTAGGGCGAGGAGCATCGGAGAGTAGATGTTGGAGAAACATTTTACACCGTCGAATGCTTTAAATGGAATTGAGGAGAAACTTGTTTCTTAGACTGAGCAAAATTTGAAGGAAGTGTTTAACATTCATTATTAGTTTTTAAGGGGAACTGCTTTTGGGCAGACGCGTGATGCACAAAGGTCACTTCACGTGTGAATGTGATATCGATTCGATTGGTGAATGTGATTTCTTAATTTATTTATTTGAAATAGTCTACTGGCCTTCAGTCAACAGGGGCACAACCGATATTTTGCGTATCCATGGGAGGTTTCACAGAGTAGTTGTACAATGGCATGAGAAAGCTATTGTATTTTGTATGGTTTTACCCAGATTCAGATTCGTAATTAGCTCGGCCATTGCGTTGGGGGGTTCGGGGTTTTAATGGGTCAGTCAGTCCACATTCACAATTACTGTAGCGCAGAGATGGCAGCACATTTCAGAACGCCTCCCCCTGTTTTACTTAACATTACAGTCGATATATCAGTCGATAATTACTTTGGTGCCTCGAATTTAGGATCTCAGAAAAGCAAGACTATGTAATAAAAAAGAAATCGAGATACTGGATTGTACATTAGTAGAAAATTTACAATTTTAGTGTTTATAATAGTTATTGCTGAAAGTAAAGTTTTCTATCGGCAAGCCAAAAAAGAAATCACACTCAGACTATTTCATAGAAGAAAGAAAAAGAAAAACCGTTTGTTCCGCAATCAGTCACATCCAAAGCATTTAACCTTCGGGTCTTCATTCAGTAAAATTACAGCCTTAAAAGTAAAACGTGGAAGTCGCAATGGAACTTCTGATTGTGATCAGTAAGACTACAACCTTAAAATTACGGGTGGAAGTCACGTTGAAACTTCGAATTGTGATTCATAATTTTATGCTTAGCATGAAAAGTGAAATATTAACTCAAAAACATCTTAAAATAACAATTACAGCGCATACGAAAACGTAATCCAAAAACCAAAATAATTTGCTCCCAGAAGAAAAAATCTTCGGCACGTCTGTACGGCAGAAGAAATACGGTAGAACAATATTGAAAGAACTGGAAGGTTAATGCGGGGTGTTGAATGCCGGAGACTGGCTCTAATGCATGCGTTGTGTGGGTCGGGACTTGGTACGAGTAGTTACAATCATCAATATATGTAGCACGTTATTATTGAAAAATAATTCATTCGACAGGAAACGATGAAAATCAATACCAATGCAGGAAGGAACGATGAAATAAAATGATGCAACTCGGAACAACCTTCTATTTAAGTTTTTTACCTCACACGCATAGTATAAAATTACGTGTGCGGTCATTTACGTACCAGTTACCTGCTTTTCATTCATTATATGGTGGACTATATGTTACTGCAACTGTGTATTCACTGAAAGCATCATAGAAATTTTGGATTGAAACTGAAAACCGTGTCGTCAAATCACGTACGTCAAATTTCATTCAAAACAATGAAGGCAAGTGGAAATTATGCGGGAAAGGGACTGGGCTGTGGACCTCACCAGCAGTGGGAGCCTGAGACGCATGTGAGGCGCCGTTTTTAACTCTATCGAAAGCGATAATTTTTCTTCAGCATTTCTGTGTCATAGAGAAATAAATAAATTATGGAAGTCAGATTAAAAACATGAGATGAATGTGAAGTGTAAATAAACGAATGCAGGAAGAATCGTTGAATAGTATTCCTTCATGAGATTCATTACTCTTTTTAAATCATATTAAAACAGACTTCAAGAGTTATAATTATGGCATAAGTTTGAAACATCTGGCAAAAATTATATTTTCTGGAAACTTACGCTGAGTAGAACAACGCCGGCGACCCTGACTTGTAATTAAATATTGGATTTAAAGTCCGTAGACTAACTAACAAAAATCACTCTAGTTTCAGTTCAAGATGGACCTACACACGGATTGTTTAGAGGGTTCCAGTCTTGACGTGAACCATCATGAAAGGTCAAATTGTAATAGTTATCATTCGTAGGATAAACTTGCCATAATTATATCTATATGAGAAGAAATTAATAAAAATAATTCCATTAACACCTCCGAAGGCACGAAACTGTAGAATGATAAATTAGCATTATAGGTTCTCGACTTGACACAACGTCCAATTCAGCGTCTTTTTGTAAACTGGAATATGGATTTCATTTCATGGATTTCAATTGGGATGCTCTTCTTACATAAATAAATTATACCGAATAGTACCATCATAAGCCTCCGCATTTGAACATCAATATGCCTAAAATTGCGACAAACGATCAGTCAGGAATTTAATGCGCAGCTTATAATTAAAGGAAAGTCAGATGTTACGTACCTCAAGAACAGGGGAAGGTTCAGGAGTCGGCAGATCTCCTACTCCTCCCATGCTCAGATCAAGGCTCTGAGAAATAGAAAAAATAATTCTTTAATGAACCGATGACGGTGGCTGTAAAAATAAACATAAACTTCCGCTTGAGACACTGCACAGTTATATAAGCCTCCAACACTCACGTAATTCTAGAAAATAATTATGGTTAAAAGATCGTAAGCAGTATTGCAAACGATCTACTAAAAATATTCAAGCATAAACGGTATAATAAACTGAGCAGAAACGACTATGCAAGCTGCCAGGACGAAGAAAACATTGGTAACACATCGCAGCTGATAAGACTTACGAGAATGATTCCAAACTGTACATGGATCAGGTGCACTTGCTACAGACTACTGTACGGTGGAGTCATTAGAAAATTTATCATTGGAAAATTACAAAGAGGCCTCACGACATTCTAATTTCGCGGTATGACATCCAGACTGGAAAACACGAAAATTCACCCGATATAATGACACTTTAGTGGAAAATTTTGGAAGGGCGTGAGCTTAACGCAAAAGTGGCGAGGCTCGTAGACAACTGGTGCGGGCGACGACTGTACACATGAATGGAAACTGAAGAGTAACTCAAATTTGATTACCTTGGTTTGGCATTGAATGAGATAGACTGGTAGTCTGAAGGAGAGCTAATAGAAATACGGCGATACCATATTACCTCACAAGCAGGGAGGTGATGACATCACGAGGAATAGTACAAAGAAATGAGGGAGGATGGAACACAAAACTCTTCCTCCCCGTAGGGAAGGGTAGGGAAAGGCAAGAGACGTGGTCAACCAACGATAAAATGGATACTTCTGATACAGAACAGAGGTTTCTCCTGTAAAAGTGTAAGGAGTATTTGTTCTACCTCGCAGGAACAGAAGCGCAAAATGCGAAGTTGTTCATGATATGAACTGTTCAAACATGAGTCACGAGAAACAGTACGTTTTGACATCTGGAACCTGACACAAGACATAAATTCAAAGTACCGTATGCGCTATAGTCTATACCAAGCGTTAGAACTTAAATTTCTGAAAAGTTTTTGGATACTTTAGCTAATCAGTTGTTTTTGGATAGATACATATTTTGTTTCGCTATCTCACATGTTACGGGCAGGGCACATGTTAGGGAATTACAGGGCAGAATGGCGTTTTTCTGGAACGCGTACACATTACAATAGTAGCTATTGTACGTGCAAGAACACACACTGAATGGTTGATACCAAATGAGGAACATTAAGTACAGCTAAATCCTAATATTTTAAATATCCTTCTCAAATTTCACAGTTTTCTTTCTTTCACGCACGGTATACTTTTCCCGAGCTTAGCTTGAACAGGCATCACAAATACACCTTCCTGGTGTATTGAAACGAAATAATCCTCGCAGGAATGCTCCATCATCATCAACATCGAGACATCTTTTTCTCAATTTTTCAGTGCGACTCTTTGTCATCAGCACAAAGATCAAGAGCTCGCGCTTTCATGTGCAATACCTGACATGTCGTTAACGGATTCTTCGAAGAGCAGCGGTCTCCTCTGAGCTCAGATGGACAATGCAACGCTTCATATCAAAAGAATCGACGTTTATCATACAAGAGAAGCCCATTAGGCATTGATAAAAATTCATCTTCGTTAGCGGAGATGATGAAAGGGCTTACTTACATAAAAAGACCTACAGGTGATCCAGACGTGAGCCAACATATATGAAAGCAAAGAACTCTGAATAAATTCAACATAAAATTTAGATGAAATTCTACTACACTCGTCTTTTGTCTTGCAAATGGAGAAGTGTACTGTTTCATGGGAGGAGTATACGTGTACTTGGAGAAGTTTTGGCCGTTACACTGAGGCTACACTGGGGTGCTGCTGCTTTGTGCGCATGGTGTGCATTCGCAGATTCGCGAGCTGTTGAATGAGGCCGTTTCCTTCTGTCGTTTTATGATAGTGAGGTAAGGGAGGCCTATCGGGGATAATTCGTAGAAAGTTATCCAGCCTCGTCTTGAAGACGTCCAGGGAACCATCGAACTATTTCAGATCTTTTGGCAGAGAGTTGAAGAGTCTGGGTCCCATTACGGAGAACGACTGTTCATGTCTAGTTCGAACGCTGCCAGCCGCCCTCGCATTGAACGTCGGCACTAAACACATCTTGCCAAAACGAATGTGCTGCTCTGTCCGCAGCCTCATGGTCTCGTGTTTGAAGTCTGGTACTAATCTACATGTAGATTACAAAAAAAGAATAGCGTCTACGGTTTTGCCCGTTCAGCATGTTTCTATAATGCAAGAGGAAGCGAGCGGCGGTATAAATTCAGTCACTAATGCTATCCCACAGCTATCAACACTCGAAATGACGACATTTTTCCCAATAGAGTTGAAAGGTTCAAATTGTTCCTGGATATGCGACTTAATGTAGAGCGCAGGAATCGGTATTGGCGAATTCTTTGGCCAAGAATGTATTATATCACACTTTACTACTGGGATTACTAACATAAAGTTGTATTAAAAATGCAGTGCCAACATTTGTACGTATAATGTATGCGTATCATTGTCGGCAATTGCCTTACAAAATACAAAGCCCACTAACAGTACAGACTCGCACACCAGTTCAATAATTAGAATTTACATTCACTAAGAGTCGAACTTTTATGAAACAGGCTGGAAGGGCTGAAAGAGTGTTCATGGATTATAAGTAAAAAGTTTTCTTTCACTTGAATGAACTTCTTTTCCGAAACTGAAACTGTCAATGATCAAAGCATGATACCCAATAAAATATCCAGAACCAACGATACCAAGTGAAAGATATCCAGAACGTACAATATCCAGGGGATTAGAATGGAATTACTCGGATTACGTAACGTAATTATCAACCAGTAGAATTTTGTGGCTATTTTCGTCTCTACCGCTACGAAACTCAGCGGCCGCGAACATCAATTAGCCTGGCTTGATTATAATTCGACGCCTCCAAATTTATAGAATTGCACAGGAAATTCACTTGACTTGTACGAAATGCCAGTCTCAATTCTACGCGAGACACGACAAATAGAGGGCCTGAACATCGAGGACCAGAGAAGGGAAGTAATTACTTGCTTTGAGTCGCCTCGGCGAGAACACGCGACGGCTGTTAACGAAGCAATCGCAGTCAACGAGAGCCCTGAGCTCAGTCACTTCGCCCCAAATGGAGATCGCCGGACAGATCTACGGTCATTCGGCTTTAAATGAACACTTCAGCCGTAGAAATTCGCTACGAAATCTTATCTGCTTAAAGTCACGGGAGAAAAATAAAAATGGTTCGCAAGATGTCTTGGCACGAATGCTTTCCCCTTGTAGTATAATAAATGGTTTGTCGAAACATTCAGTCCTTACAATAATCATTTTCATTAGTGCGAGTGAGCTAACTTCAGAGTGCAAAATAAAATTCCACTAACTGCATCAAAAACAGTTGTTTCAGGAAACCTTTGGATTTTGTATTGAAATATGAGCTAGTCAGTGCACCGTTTCCTTTATGTTGATTAGGTAAATTTCTTCTAAATTGGGAGTCGTTTAAAGCTAGAAAAGAGTAATGAAGGATTAAAAATTCCACAACTATTTTTTTTTGTTGCAAGCGATAACTAACTGTTTTTATTTACTGCATGACCTAGTGACGTGCCCTACCCGCATACTTGGATAGCCAAAACGTGTGTACCACAGCGCAGGCGCTAACGTGTGCACCACAGCGCAGGCGCTAACGTGTGCACCACAGCGCAGGCACTGTCGCTTCACAGCATGAATATCGCTGCCATCCTCTGAAACCCTGGTTTCCGGCAGAGGAGTGGCTGAAGATTCGCAACATATTTTAACTCGTTCAGTACTGATCATATAAGTCGTTTTTATTCTCATTTCACATTTAACTAGGCACTTTTCACTCAACTTAAAGTATCTATAAGTTTCTACAATCAATGTTGATGAATAGCGAGTTCAACTGCCGCGGTGCCAGACACACAAGTTTCCCTTGGCTTGTGTTCCAGGAGAGCCCCGATGCTACTTTAGCTGAGAAACGTAAATGTTTAATAATACATAACAAAAACTGAGCAGAAAATGAACATGTGCCGAAGTACTCAAAGGGTTAAAGCCCCGCTCTTAAAATTATATCCAGGCAAATCGTGTGAGCAAATAAGTAATCAACTGGAGAAACCATCGTTAAAAAAAGTTGTGGGTGAGGTTTTTACAAAATATAAAACCAACTAGGTGGGAGAAAATGATTTGACGAAAAACTTTGTACTCGACTCCAATAATCAAATAAGGAATATTTCCGTACTTCGTTTCCACGGTCGTGCTAATCACGTACCGAGCAGGGGATCCTGGGCCGCTCGGGCGTCAACACACAGGAGTGCAAGGGCCCTCGAGACGC
>VOMN01112480.1:0-18444 GCA_014899125.1 Orchestia grillus | reverse complement strand
AAATTCTACAAAGCTCAATTCACAACGCTTAAATTATAAAGAGGAATTTCAGCGAATTTTTCTTCAAATAAGTGGAAGTTTTCGCAAAAGCTCCCTGTTAAAAAATAACGCAGTTGCGCAGTAGACAGTTCTTCGCAGCGATGGTAGTTCTCTGACGTATTCGGGCAGGGTTGTGCAGATTATTTCTATGGGCGAGAAATTGTCTAGCGGCCGCTTGCTGACCTCGGCAGAAATGTTCTAAACCGGACATAACGCCCGCGCCACTGCGCTGTTGACTAGTAAACTCTACGAAATTATGGGGCGCTCATTTTTGACAGGATGAGTACGGAGTCGTCCATGTACGTCACCCACATCGCAAATGAACATTCGTAGGGATGGACAGACGAACTTTTTTCTCGCCGAGGATATGTCTATGCTTGATATGTGATTATGTACTGCATAGACGTACGAGTATGTCATGGCTATGTGTTCATGATACGCTCAAAAAACTACGTAAAGAAAAGAATGAGTCAAGCATCCATGCGTGCCTACTGTGCGACAAAAACCATGTGAATCTTTACACTTTCGCCTGAACCTCGTGGGATAGAAGCAGCTTATGGAGGAAGATGGAGGGGCCTTACGGACACAGGTGCAAAGTTTGATGTCAAATCGTGTACATACATATCACTCTGGTCTTTCTTTTCACGTCTTTCATCGGTGAATCAATTTAATCCCGGCGTTTTTTCTGTTTCTGAGCCTGTACTTACATCAAGACAATAGGTGCCTCACTATCTGCTCCCATGCGTCCAGATGGGCAACGTCTTGCGTTCTCACGGGGCCTTCTTCAGTCGAGGTTAAAAGGGCGGTCACAGATAACTTACAGGAGGAGATATGTCGTTTGAAGCTGGAGTTAATATCAGCCCTACACTCCGACCTTGTATTTGTTCTGCGGGATGACTGCGTACCGTGAGGAGTTTGATAGGCTCGCTGTATCCCAGATACGACGGGAACTATAAATTGATCAGAAAAAACGGGTTTAACGTAAAAAATTTTCGTTTTTTGTCCCTTGAAAACGCGCTCTGCTTGAGAGTACAAAAGCTCTGATAGCAAACTAATTTAAACTCAGTTAATGTTTTAACAATACACCCACAAGATGGATCCTGGGGACCCCTTATTCTAGCAAATTAGCAAGCATGAAATTTTAGGACATCGACATGTGCTGTGGGCTTTTGGCACCAACTCGACCGTCAACGATGGCGAAGGCAGCTTTGGTTTCCGCAGACTTCGACATTAATCTCTGAACCGATGTCGACTCAGCCCGCAGTAGAATGTCGGTATGAACATGAGGATGCCATATAAAAATGTCACGATAAATCTGTCATAGGTGTATACTAAAATTCACATTTAATTGTGTCGCTGGTTGTGTCTCTGCATTCTTGTCTACCTTCTTCGACTCTACAGAGCCCAAAAATATTTTCGGAAGAAGACTACTGCTTTAGCGAGAAAATAATTGCATTCTAATGGAATGGTCCGATATTTCACCGGTGATCCTTTTAATATTAAAATACAAATGGTAAAATTTTAGCACTACATGACTCAAAACTCCTTGATGTAAGAAACAAGGATTTATTTGGAATCCTCGTTCAAATGTGTTGATGGTCCGAGACAAAGCCATCTCTCAGTAGCCCTGGTAGCTAAGACACTATTCTGTCAAATAAAATATTACGTCTAGTTAATTACATTCACGATACGATCGATATTCAGTATCCTACCTATTACACCGCCGCTTATCAGCGCGGCTCACACGAATATTCTCCTAAAGAATACTGATAAGGAAGACGACGAGACAAACAAAACAAGCAACCAAGCAATGAACAAACTGTATTATCATATCAATAGATTTTCTACTTCCTAGCAACCTTCCAGGAAGTAGCGAGGGCTACACATTTTGGCGATTCATGTGGTTTATGGAATGAAGTGAATTTTGCATTGCTTTTAAAATCCTCGTATTGGTCATTCGACGATGTATGACTTCTCGTGTTGACCTCTTGTTCGCATGTTAGTGCGTAGGATGCCTCACATGTTGAACACCGCGTGGGCTGTGAGAGAATACTGATCGCGGCTGTCTTTGGAAGGTGATCTGGAAACAAGATTCGACCAATGTTTATTTGACTCAATAGTAGTTGTACCCTCTCCTTACTTAGATTTAAACAAAATTCGGACCCTCTCCTTACTTAGCATTACGCTGCATTCGGACCCTTTCCTTACTTAGAATTAAATACATTCGGACCGTCGTCTTTTTTTGCAGAGGATGGATACACTATCCCCAACACGGATGACTGTAGAGGTGCTGTGCGAAGAAAACATCAGCCCCAGTACAGGGGCAGGTGGTGGTGGTGGTGGTAGTAGCGGTGGCGGTAGGGGCGGCGCCTGTACCCACCGAAACCGTAACCTCTGTGACGACGGCCAAATCCGCCAAAGCCGCCGTAAATAGCGAATCCATGCCTGCGGTATCCACCATGGTGCCCGTAGCCGTGGTGGTGCTGGTTGCTGGCAAAGTAGTTACGTAAATCAGTAAGTGACTGGTAATTGTGCGTAATGAACACGCGTAATGATGAGTTATGAATACGTGTGATGATGCGTAATGAATAAGTCCAGTGATGCGCAATCCACTATGTTTTTTCACTTTTTTAACAGGGCTTGCTTGTGCTTTCCTCTGCGTATTGTACTCTCCTCCCAACTGAAGGCCGGCGCTTATCTTCTGTGGCGATCAAAATAATTTTGTTGAAAGACCCTGACACAAAACAGTGTAATTTGAAGGTCAATGCCCTACATTCAATAGAAAACATGATTGTAAATATCCAACCTACCAAGTCAGAGTGACACAAAATATGGATGCAGGTATCTAACTTACCAAGTCAGAGAGACACAAAATATAGATACAAGTATCTAAGTTACCAAGCCAGCGTGACACAAAATATGGATACAGGTATCTAACTTACCAAGTCAAAGAGACACAAAATATGGATACAGGTATCTAAGTTACCAAGCCAGCGTGAGACAAAATATGGATACAGGTATCTAACTAACCAAGTCAGAGAGACACAAAATATGGATATAGGTATCTAAGTTACCGAGCCAGCGGGAGACAAAATGTGGATACAGGTGCTAACTTACCAAACCAGCGTGAGACAAAATATGGATACAGGTATCTAACTTACCAAGCCAGCGTGAGACAAAATATGGATACAGGTACTAACTTACCAAGCCAACGTGAGACAAAATATGGATACAGGTATCTAACTTACCAAGCCAACGTGAGCTGCAGCAGCACCAGCAGAAGTAACAACAAGCCTCTGTTCGTTATCTTCTGAAAAAATTAATGTGTCTTAATCCTGGAAAACATTCAAAGAGAAAGAGTAATAGTTTTCGAAAACTCACTTATGAATTTATACTGCATCATTTGACGTGTTGTCAAACGAGTGCATTAGTCAACTATTGATAAACTCAAATTTTACTAACCCATCCACATCTAAAAATGAAGGGAAAATGAATCACTTTAATAGAAATAACCACAGACAAACAACAAATTCATAAGCATTGCAGTTTCAGATATGGGCATATTCAACAATAGGCTATAGTGCTGAAAATTTTTTATTGATTAATGGATTTTAATTTTCATTCATGATAAAATTACTAGAGATAGAGCGTTCATATGTGTAAATTCACTTATAAAAACAATGATTTTACGGGGAGACACCTTCCTTATTATTCTTTTCAGAAGCTGGTGACAGTAATAGAATATGAAATACAATCATATGTCGAAACTAGGGCCTTTTATTATTATTATTAAACTTAGTAAGCAGTTCCAGGTAATATTAGCTCTAGTGTAATATATAAATAACTGGGTAGATGCTGCAGTTATTTTACAACTGTAATGATTCGATGTTTTATTTTCTCAAGCATTTCATATTCGCATGCGAAAAACATTGTGGAGATCATTTTTACATGTGGATGGATAAGTAAAATTTGAGTTTATCTATCAATAGTTGACGAATGCACTCGTTTGACAACACCTAAAATGATGCAGTAAAAATTCATAAGAGAGTTTTCGAAAAGAGTTGAAAAACATCACGGCACATCGTTACGTTCACGGAAAGTTGCACACCTTCAGTGGTCTAAGAAATGGCGAGGAGAATGGCGTGGCATGCATGCATGACGAAATATATTTCCCAGTAAATAATATGCAAAGCGCAACATAGAAGACCGGTACAATTTACGTATCGTGCCAAGTTGTAAGGCGCAGAAACAAGCGTCCGTTCCACAACACAAGCGTTCGCAGCGACAGGGTTTAGGGCAGGCACGATTGCTTACAAAACGAATGCAGAAAGATTTGTTGTTATCTCATAACAGCAGGCACAGAATTTCAAAACACAAACCTGGAATTCCACCCTGTATTCCTGTCATACTCATATATTTTATCTGCGTTCTACCTTTTGAACCCTCCAGGGTGGTGGGATGCAAAAAGAGCATCGGGATGTGAAAGAAGTGTTGGACCCCAAGAGCTTTTCAGGCAGCGACCGAGGGAAGGCTTGCAAATTTAGACAGAGAGCTCAACAAGGCGTGAAAAATATCGAAAATGAAATAACAAGCATTATATTAGCATATAGACCGACTGCCCTTCTCTAACGAGTAAGTGTATTTTATTACATACCTCTTTCACCCAGAAACATATCTCTTTCGGAGGAAAGAAATCACCCATCAGGGCCAAGCTTCACTATTTGTAAATTGGAAAGTCCTATTAGATTTTACCGCTACAGCGACGGTAATGTGTGGTTTCCTCTTACATGGAGGATAGTTTATACCGGAGGTTGGGGCCACAAAGAGGGAGAAGTTTTCTCGTTGAATCAGTGCTAGAACAGTTTTTGTGATACGGCTGTACAACAGAATTACTGCCAATGTGAAAGGTTTCATGTTGTACAAATTGCAATCGTTGTTATCGAGCTCCAATGAAAGTTTCCAAGGTAGTGCAACCCGGCACTTGAGCAGGTGATTATTCTACTTCTCATTTTTTTCATTTTCTAAAAGAATTCAATTTCAGGAAGGTTTAATGAACACTTTACAAAACTTTACAAAACCTCTCAAAACTTTCACGAAATTTTATCATAATTTAACATGACAAACATTCGCCTGATACGGGAACTTCGAAACAGTCGTTCAGCCTCTAGCATGTCACCCTTGTTGACGTGTCAAGAGTAACGCCACTCGTGGATGCCAGGAAGTCGAGTTACTGCCAGACGAGCTGTGTGGCTCTGGTTGAGAACCAATTACTCATTTCGGAGATTATTGTCTGGTTCTTCAAATCGGCATTCAATTTCACAAGAGTCTTGAAAGTTTTCTTCGCATATATAAACATACATTTTCGTTCATCATTAATATTAAAAAGAACAATTCTTGAGTTAGGAAAAGCACGTAAGTCATCTTCGAAGAGGAGAATAAAAAACAATAAGTAGTAGTAGTAGTATTAGTAGTAATAGTAGAAGTAGTAGTAGTAGTATTAGTAGTAAGCCATTGATAACTGGCGCCTGATAACTGGATAACTTTATTCAATATACAAGTAGGTGAAATACAATAAACAACATGCATGAGATACAGAATAAATAAACATAGATAGAAAAATTCTATCTATGATATCATTATCATAGATAGAAATACTCCAACAAATATCCTAACAAATTTGCATTATTTTCCGAAGCAATAGTAAAAAAATACAAAATATTGATTAGCAATCTCATCGGGATGATAGTTACTGATCGACTACAGTCTACACCAGGTGCCGGAAACCTGTTTCGCTGGGAGAGCCATGAAAGTCAAACATCTTGAAAAGAGTTCACATGACAGCCATATTATATTTTTTAACACTGAATACCGCTAAGCGCGTACATTTCTTACCCAAAACACCAGGTAAGATTTGTTTACAGCCAAGATACAGTCACCAACAGAGCCAGATCTGGTTAACGAACCACAGGTTTCCGACCTCTAGTCACACTGTGAGTTCGAAGTCGAACTTTAGAGTGAATGGTAAGCCTGTCACGAGTTATATCTTTCTCTATTGAATTCGATTTCTCATCTTTTAAGGTTCAGGCATACTATTTATATGCAAACTGCTCATTAAAAATAAGGAAGGGGTGACTATTTCTAAGAGAAATATAAGTCTCGTTTGATACAAGCACAGTTTCCCACAGGAAGGAAATGTAACATGTTGTTACCTATTGTGCTTTGTTAACGTAGGGAAGTATTTGTCCTTGGACGTCCAACTGGAGAAGAAAATTTCAAAGAAGAGAAGCCCGATTGTTGCGATAATTATAGTGGTTCGATTCCTTACGATGCAACACAGGCGGAAGTCTATGTTCTCCGCCTGAAAAGGCGGAAACCATTTTCATCCTGTAGGTTTAGGGATAATATTCACCCTGTAGGTTTAGAGATCAATGCTATCTGTGAAGAACATTAAAAGCATCAACGTTTAGTCTTAAATTCTTATTGACTCGCTTAAAATCATGGTCATATATACTTATTTTTTCGTTTTAATACAGGGTGATAAACCCTTCTGGCATCGTTCAAACCTAGGGTGAATGTGTTCACGAATGCGTAGAATATGAACGATTGTTTACGCAATATTTTATTCATTCATAATATGAATAGGTCTTTATAAGTTTAGCGTGTACTGAATTCTTACGACACTAATTCGACGATGAGTCAAAGTTTAGAAGTTAAGTGATAGCAACAAGTTTTAACAATTTTATGTGGATCGATATAAACTTGAAGCATATCAATGTACCCGAGATATGAAAAAATATTCTATGCATATTTTTGTGCTCTAAATTCGGTTATTCGGTTGTATGAAATAATGATCTGTCCTTATCCAACCGAGTGATGTGTTGAATTTAACATACAATGTAACATTTAATAAATGAAACACTCAATATCACAGTTCTATTTTAGATAAGCGACTGAGAGTTGTCGATGAGTCAGGAGTGCATTTGACGTTTTTGTACAAAAAAGGAAGAAATAAAAGAGTGATAAGGCAGACCATTTTTAGATATAGCTCACGAAAAAATATCTGTAGTTAGAGAATATCGATCAAAGACACTCCAACAAGAAATTGAAACGAGAGAATATCCATCAAAGACACAAAAACAAGCGTTTAAAATACACGCACCCTGCCATGCATTCTCCCACCCATGAGAAGTCGTCAAGTCTGATCTATTTCTTTAGTGAAATTTAAAAAAAAGTGTAACAGGTAAAACAAAAGTGTAACATATCAAATAAAAGTGTGATGTGACAAACAAAAGGGTAACATGTCAAACAAAAGTGTGACGTGACAAACAAAAGTGTAACATGGCAAACAAAAATGTAATGTGGCAAACAACTAGGAGTCAATCTGATGGTCGGCCACACATTTATGTAATTTATAATTGTGTAACAATTATGACTATTACATCTATAATTATTTTATATAGACAATTTAGTAAACATAAATTTATAGAATTATGTAAATTAAACTCAAAATTATGTACATATACATATATGCATAGAAATTATACACAACGTAGACATTCCTGCCAGGCCCTGAGTACTGTCGCTGGTTGACCCATGTAAAAATAGGACTATTTGCTGCTCACAATTGTTTCAAAGCAGAACAAATTTCAAGCTGACCGATTTCACCAGAGATTTACAGACTCGTACACACACACACTGACCACACCTCTCTGTCTGTAGCACGCTCTCCAGTGCAAGAATGGATCAGTTAAACAGACGAGTAATCGGACGACTGGATAAACAAAGAAACGGATTCTTTGGAAGAAGTTCGGGCCTCAGATCACACTGGTGTGCCGCTTTTTTAAGAATACCGTGTTTTCAGTCTGAAGAATACATTCCAATACAAAAGTGTACAAGCTAAGCAGACAGACAAGCAATCAAGGAAATAAACAAAGAAACCGTCCTTTGTTTCCAGCACCACCAATTTTCGCTGGAGCATCTATAATTATGCATAATTTTAGCCATTCGCGGAGTTTTTATTTTTTTATAATTTATTGATTGGGAGGTGAAAAACTTAGGCTGTGTACCTAATTTTTGATTACTACTGAATTAAGAGCTTACTTACCATGATTGCTTTTATCAATGTTGCAACCAGGTGCACGAGGGGTACGTCGACGGTCGTTGAATGGCCTCGCACAACAACGTGGGGCAGAAGAGGCACAGTCGGTAAAGAACTATTGATTATTTCTGGAACAAAAATGAAATAAAAGGGTCATCACAATTGTTCTTACATATTTGTAGCCAAATACGTACAAAAGTGATCACAAACTTGCATCACTAAGCAAACACTTGAAATGCCTGAAAATCAGTCATTTCTCCTACCGTATTTTTTCTCAACAATAGCTGTAAGTGACCATGATGCATAAAAATCATATACGTTTACCGAGCTTCAGGGTTTTTAACCTTTTTCGGCTCAACTTTTTGTCGTTGGCCCACACTTTTTCGTACCATGCAAGTATTCCCTTCAGAATGCTTAAATTTTACATCGGGTGTGAAACAAGCAAAACAATATTTCCTGTTAGAATGGATTTTTGCTAACACGAACACATCGAATATTTTGCAAAAGTAATCGTACGGGGTACTATATTTATCACGCTTTGAAGTTGGGTAGACAATTTTTTTCAAATTTGGTCATATTTTCAGCCGTGGTAAACTTTCGAATTTGTCCCGTAAAATAATTTTGTTTCTTTGCAAATGTCGTTTTTCCAATTTTAGATAATTTCAGTTTCAAATTGGTTTGCATTTTGAATGCTACTGGAAGCCCATGTGCACTATTAAACAAAATGGCAGGGGACAAGTTCTAACATTTCATCATCAAACTTCGTGAACTTCGATGATAAAGGAACACTATTGTGGTGATAGTGATGGCAGGACCACCGATGATGAAGGAACACTATTGTGGTGATGGTGATGGCAGGACCACCGATGATACAGGAACACTATTGTGGTGGCGGTGATGGCAGGACCCCCGATGATAAAGGGGGTCCTCACCACCAGCGTTGTAAGACAGGGGACGACTAACGATTTCCCATAAAATCAATCAGAATTTAACAATTTGAAAATTATCAGAGAGGTAGACTGCAAGGGATCGTCGAAATTTTTTTTACAATGGAAAGTTTTCGACAACTAATTCAGCTATCAAAATGAATACTGAGATAGATTTTATTCCGATGCAGGAAAGGACATATATATCTCACACTTGATGATGGGAACTACATTACCACCAGGGTATCAAACTTGGGCATGTTTACTGTTTCACAAGGAAAAGAGAGAAGGCAAAAAAGAGGAAGAAAGAAAAGGATATCGCTAATTTCAAAATCACACACCCCCATCCCCCTCCCCCAAAACCACGTTACAAATCAGGGCTTCAAACAGTACGACTACAACCTCAACGTTAAATGTTGGAATAACGTTTAAATTAACTTCAAATTAACCAGCAAAGAGAAACTTGAACATGGGAAAGGTATGAAATATTAGATTTAGTCTAACGCCTTGCTACTGAAGGAATATGGGGAGCCTATACGGAATCTTGAATTGCCCTTGGACAGTACATCGATCACAAGCAAAAGATTTTCCAACACATTTTACATGAAGACGAACAACTTTCCCTCACGATCATTGACGCACGGAGCGTGACTGTTAAAAATAGTTTACGTATAAAGGATGCTCTTAAAAGTTGGTTGATAGTCACCGACTCTGGAGCGATCAGCAGGAAGGGGTAGGCTGACGAGAGGGCATCTCGATGCCGCCAGATCTCAGTCCGAAGTGACGACCCTCCAAGCTCCTCGCAAGGACGTCAGGCGTAACAGACGTCGTTATAACACCTAATTTAGGTCTGGCCTTGGACACCTAGTTTCCGTTATCAAGCAGCACATCCGTACGAAATTGGCACGTGTCTTCTTCATTGCTGAAATATTCGCACAGTCCTTGAAAATCAATCGCATCGAGTCAATTATCTAAATTTTTCGGCCACACCATACGTCATGAAAAATATTTACTGAACTGTGTACGTTTTGTCATTTTCAAAAAGGCTGACAATTCTGCGGATCCTGCACCATACCGTACTATATTACTATAGCTTACAGAGTGGTGAGTGGCCTCACGACAATACCTCATAAAACAAACCCCGCGGGAGAAAACCCCGTAGAACAATTCCCCACAGGGCAAAACCCCATTGGACAATTCCCCATGGGGCAAAATCCCATTGGACAATTCCCCATAGTGCAATACCCCATTGGACAATTCCCCATAGGGCAAAACCCCATTGGAAAATTCCCCATAGGGCAAAAGCCCATAGAATAAAACTCCCTGATTAATCCCATAGAAGAAGACTCCCGTATCAAGCCTTCATAGGACAAAACCGTGGACGAAACCACGTAGGCCAAAACCTTTTAGGACAAAATTACAATGGTCAAACTTCCCCGCATTTCAATGTACGAGTCACCATGGGGCCAACATTTCCTTGCGTCTTTGCCTGGAAACTCCACATAAAACTTGGTATGAGTGTTTTAACCCTTCCAGGCATAGACGGTTTAACTTGCTTCTTACCCAGCTCGAACTGCTCAACTTTGTTCGAGTAAACTCGTCAAATGTTCGGTTCAAAAGAAAAAAAAAACATTTACGAAAGTTTACTCGTCCTTCCTTGACCTCTCTGTAGAAACTGACCTCTAGCTCTCATAAACACATTGGAGAAATCATCATACGTGGGCTTTTGTGGTTCGGTCAATGAATTTTCAAATTTGCATTTCATCAATATTATATCAGAAATGTACATGCCACAAGTGTAATAAAGCAGCGAAGCTTCATAGGAATAACGAGTACAGCTTCTACCGTTTTGCACTAAAAGGAATTGAGAAATATACAGAATTTCCAGGGCCAGAGATAATCTTACGAGTACATAGCGATTGTTCTGTCGGCACACCTATGTGAAGCTGCATGGAGCAGCGAAACTCCAACGTTATTTAAGTAGATGAGTATGTACTCGTGAATGGCGCTCATTATGCTTTCCTTCATAGCATTTTCGTGATAGATATATTAGTTATGTATTTGTAGCTCAAAAACGTCTCTGATGTTACTTGGGTGCAGACTGTAGAAACTTGGGTGGAGTTTGGGTAGAAACTCGGTTAGAAACTGTAAAGTAGACTTGGGTAGAAACTCAAGACACTCAAATGTAAGGCGTTTGCTCTCACGTGCAGCTGACTTGGGTAGAAACCCAAGAATGAGCTAATCGGTTTGTTTCTGTTGCCAAATTCAATTCTGTTGTCTTCTGTACATTTCTTCATTCAGCCTCAGCCTAAACGTTAATTTATTTTAGTTAAGCATGTTTAATTAATCCCTATCGAGTTTTCTGCTGAAAACGAACAACTTGGAGATGAATTCATCAGCTCGAGATGTACTGTGCGTTTTATTTTATTGTGCATATATGTTTCATAAAATGAAACATTGAAATAATTTTTATCTTTTTTTGTAGTAAGGACAGAATCGCTTTAGCAACTCAGACTACGAGCTCCTCGCAGCGAAAAAGAAGATACCATTTGACATGGACATAAATTTAGAAGAACGAGGAGTCCACGCAAAGGTTGTGTTCCCACGCAAGATCCTCTGCGCATAGAAACGCAAGCCAAGAAGGAACAGGAAGAAAAGATAAAGAACCATCAGCAAAGAAGACGTGAATATAGAAAGAAAGAAAGTGGGCATGAAAGATCGAAGTCTCGAAGGCCTATCTATAGCTGAGGTAGCCTAACAGAGCCCCTTCGGCATGTTCTTTCAAAGTTTGTGAAATTTTAGTATGTCAGCTGTTTTCTTCGATTAGGCTAAATCACCATAGGTACCGAGAATGGAGAGGCAATCTGGTGTTACTGATGAAAGTGGTGGTACAATTACTTGCTTAATTGAAACTGGAATGTCAATACTAGAAACGTTTAAAAAATTACGCAGTGATCACGTTACTATTAAATCATTTGTGTTTTCTGGTAGAACATTTGAGACGCCAGAAAAAGTCTATTTACGCAAGTTATCTGTGAGAGATATTCGTAAAATAAAGGTAGAAACTTACAAAACATCTCATTCTACCAGCAAGAATATTTTTTGAAGCGGCTGTTGCTTCAAAAGCTGGCAAAATCACCAAGTGTAGGGTCCCTTACCAAACCTTTCAAATCCATACCCTTGCCAAAGTAGAAAGTTCCATCAAATAACCCCATTGAGAAAAGCAAACAGAACCAAAAGGGTTGAATAGGTCCAGAATTATGTCCTGTGAGCATTTAGCTCTGGCCTGCGACTCTCCTGCTTTGTTGATCGGCACGCACATCTCCTCTTCGAAATGAATGTGTCATTGATATCCCGGTTACGTGATTTCCACCGCGTGACCGCGACATTCTTATCAGTTTAGTCAGCAGCTTGATTTGACACTCGTTTGAGGTTTGTGGCTAGAAAATCTGCTGAGACTTGATCATTAAGATCTGAGTAATCATGGCCCTCGCTAGGTTCCCCCTCAAAGCCGTTCATATTTGCCCAGAGCTGCAACCCTGTAACTTATTCATGAGTAACGCTCGAGACCAATCTTACCGTGAGGCTATCTCCCGTTGCCCTTATAAATAAATCCCTCCAAATATCCTAAGGATCTTCTCTCTCACCCGCCGCAAGTCCCCAGACGTGTTAAACAAATGCCTGCGCGTGGCAGTGATTCACGTACCCTACTCGGTACCCCGACAACACAGCAGCGTGACAATTTCATGGTCAATTTAAGCAATGTAATTTTCAATGACGAGTCCCTTGCAATGCTTGATGGACCTGATGGGTGGTCATCTGGTAGGCGGTTGAATGATCTTTCGGTATTAGTACGTATTTGTCGACAACGAGGTGGCGAGGGAGTCTTGTTTTTGATGGGCTTTCAAAGAAGAGTTAATTGGCCTCTGAAAACGACCAAGAGGATAGAAAAAGAATTCAAATTCATATCATTAGCTCTTAGAGGATTCTTTTCTTTCCCTGTGTGATAATCAACCAATTATAAAAATGTGTTTGATATTTTCAAATAGAAGTTCCATTGATCTTTGATCATTGAACAGATCAGATCAAAGAACAAAAGTTACTGACTGTTGGACCTTACATTCAATGGGTACAATTAACTAGTGTGACCTCTAAACAGTTCCAATTTGAATCCTAAAGAAAATTTACGGTCCATTTTGAAGAGGAGGATTTTTCTAAACAGTTCCAATTTCAATCTTAAGGAAAATTTACGGTCCATTTTGAAGAGGAGGATTTATGCTGATGGCAGCAAAGATTCAAGTTTAGACACTTTGCGGGAAAGAATTGAGAGATTTTATCGATCAATTACACCGTTTGAGATCGCACAATTGACATCAGCAGTTGACAGACATCCCATGATTAAAGTATTGAAGAATGGAGGAAAACCTGCTTGGTCATAGCCTGCATCAAAGGTTTTCGTTGTTTTGTCATTCGATTATACCTTGTCGTACTCTAACTAAGTACAGAATTACGCAATTCCATTGATGATATGCAGACTAAATATGTTATTCTTAATTTTTTGTTCCATTGCAGAGTCAAAGTGAACATTAAATTAGGACATATGTGCATAGATACTTAAAAATAGTAAATCGTGTTTCACTTGAATACTCAATTGAGAATTACAATTCACGAATAGCATGATCAATTCTGAAACTTACAATTTTTTCTTGGAATCAAACGTATACAACAAACGTCGATCAAAATTACTTTACTTAATCAAACAGAATGTACTGCATGAATTAACTCGGGAATGGTACATTTGTGCCGAGAGAGGTCAAGGGAGGGCGAGAAAATTTAGATCAAGATCTTCTTTTTGGTTTTAAATCGAACATTTGGAGATATTACAACTACAAAATTGTAAAATTAAAGATGGGTAAACACAAGTTAACTCGTCCTTGATTGCGATCGGGTCAAGTTGTCGAGAAGTTGGGGAATTTTGGAGGAGCGATGGGCTTGGGCTATTTTGTCGAGTGAAAATATATTCAAGAAAACAGCCTTCCAGATATATATATATAGTATGTTAATATCAGGCATTGCACGAGCTGTTTAGAGAAGGTTGGAGAAATCCTCGTACATTTTCGTTCAGAATTAATTGCCAGTTTTTCATAAAAGTTAAGTGAGTTTCTAGACCCACGTACAGGCAGTTGTCATGGTACGAAAAAGCTTTGGCTTGCGTTAGTCAGCTTTATTAAAAGGGCGGCGCGTCGACTGCTCCAAAATGAAAGCTGGGAGGCGCAGTCCAAGTAAAACGTAAAACAATCAATACAAAAAATGCCAACGTGTTTTTACAAATGCGAAAAAATATAAATTGTCACTGAAACGAAACATTTCACAAAGGCTGAAGAGATATAAATAATTTAACATAAATTATTAACAGCATCCTCCACACCAAATTCAACTCTGAAGTAATGCCCTCAAAAAGATCCCTGTTTCATTAGTAATCTTGAATTGTGAAATCATCAAGTGAACAGTAAATTTCTAATTGTCGAAGGGTTTGCGTTTTTCTTGCGTTTACGTTTTTCTCAGTTCATTTATCCTACAAGTATTAACTTTTTCTTCAAATAAACGAAGTATAGCGTAAACATTAAAATTTCGTTCATATTTCATTGGTTGCTGCTCACACTCGCCCCAGTTTTGAGTGAAACGATGAGAATTCAGGACTTATCTGGATTATTTCTTACGTCTATAAAAAACGACAGGGGTGCTTAAAGATCCTTTCACACGGTCAGTCAGTTTCTGCAGACAGTGTCGTCAAACACTCAAAGATGGGCATCGAATGCTAACTTTGCTCTTTATTCTGGAGTTATCATTCGATACCCATATTTGGGTGTTTGCCGACACTATCTTCAGACACTGTCTTTAGACATTAACTGATCATGTGAAGGGCCCTTACAAGATTAAGCCGGGCTATTGTATCATACAATGAAAAAATGTCAAAAATTTTCTTACGTCTAGAACTCGCTTAAATTATGCTACAATCAATGCGCTAATTTCCCAGTACTGCAAGTGCTTTTCAGTAACAGAGCGGCTCAATATCAGACATCAATTTTTATTAATTGTATCTCACTTTTTTTAGAGCAGAACTTGAAATTTACAATAAGGTATTTTTAGCAAATAAAAGATTTATGATACTAAAAAAGCAGTCAATTTCAGCAAAATTCCAGCAGCCAATTTCACCGAAACTCAGCAAATAAAAATATTTCAGTCGCTGCAAATCGGCTAATTTCTTTCACCTGTAAAATTAATACAGCCAAAATGTTGGGATGTGAAACAAATGAACTTGAGAGAAAAATTACCGAATAAATTTGTTCATAGTTAATGGGAACTGTTTGATCTTACAGCTTAGTGTTAGTCTGCAGCTACGTTGCAATATTTAAATGTTACGCGAAGATATAGATTATACCGAGCATCTTTATGGTGAGTCATCCATAGTCTAGCTGGCAGGTTTCGTACATGTAGATTTAAAGTTAGTACTTCGCAACAATACCTTCATTACGAATGATGGCCATCATTTCCTACGATTTGAGTAATTTTGTAACGAAGCATATTACGTTAGAACTTTGCAACAATTTTCGCAGTTTGAATGAAGGCCAGCATTTCCCTCGATCTTCATTTGTGCAAGTGGCAGTGGAAGTGGTAGTGGTCGCAGTGCAGGGGCACGTGATGGTGGTGATCGCCGTGGTCGATGATGACGTCATGCACGTGGCCGCGTCCGTGTCCGTAACCTCCGTAACCTCTGTAGCCGCCGTAACCTCGGTAACCTCCATAGCCACCGTAGCCTCGGTAACCTCCGTAGCCGCCGTAACTATTGTAGTGTACGTGGTGATAACTTGAGGAATTGAAGTTCTAATTAGATTTAGCCGTATTTTACTTTTTCCTAATAATTACAACTTTTCAAAACCTTCCACGGCAAAAACGGGCCAACTCGGTGCACCCAACCGGCATTTTTTCAGTTAACTCACCAAATATTCCATTTAAAATAAAAACAATACTTTGACTTGACCTGCCTTCATATCTCGCTGCAAGCCGACCACCGTACTCGTACACCTCGAGCATATAAAATCATCACATAATTATAGGCTTCTGGCAGAATGCGGGCTGGGTTATGGGTTAGAAGGATGTTCTGCAAGACTATCTGTCTCTTAATGTAAATATTCAGTTATAATACCTCTTATAGGAAACATTCAGTTATTATACCTCTTAATAGAAATATTCAGTTATATAAAACTTCCTAATAGAAATATTCAACCAAAAATACCTCTGAATGGAAACATTCAGTTATAATATTTCTTAATGGAAACATTCAGCTATAATACCACTGAAGGGAAATATTCAGTCATAATACTTCTTGACAGAAATATTCAGTTCTAACTCTTTTTAATGGAAATATTCGACTAGAATACCAACTAAAAAAAATGTTTCAGCTCTGAACTGACCTACTCTGACCCTGACTTAGCCACACAAGGACAGGGCTGGAAAATGTCACAATGTGATGACTCTTTACTATAGATCTGATTTTAACCCGTGATTTGACCAGCGCGTTCAAAGCACTTGTTCATATTTTCTACCGTCACAGCTCAGTTATTTCATCTATTAATGAAGAGAAGTGCTGCAAAACTCAGAATTTCATATACACTTATTTAAAAAAGATCCTTTTGATACAATAAGAGTTTATGAGGATTCTTTTTGGTCCCGTCACTAAAAATCACTCTGTACAGTACTGAAAACTGGTGCGTGGTAGCTAAACAAGGTGGCATATCAGCAAGGCATTTTATTCAAAGAATGATAGCGAGGAAACTACAGAATTTCCGTTAATTTAAAATGCACGAAGACATTTTAAAGCTGCATTAGATATTAAGTATGGAATATTAGGCATGGGCAGTCAGTTTAGTTTAAAGTGCACGTAGACATTAAAACGGCCTGTCGTCCCTCTACATAAAATAAAATTCAAACAAGAGTGTATAAAAATTGCACTCAATTGAACGATATTTTCTTTCATTAAAAATACCATATGGTTTCTTAGCTCTGCAAAAGTTAAAGCAGGACATTGGAAGCGAAGTGGTCCATCATATTTTCCCCTCCTTTATTTGCGCAGCGTCTCATTTCACGGGCAAATTTTCGTTGTATATCAGAATGAACTAATGATCGTGTACATTATAAATGCACAACAATAAAGCCGTCGAAATCTCCTATTACGTTTAAAATGGGCCTGATTTCTTAATGTTTGCAGTCTCCTTCTTTTTGTTTTTGTCATAGAGGGGTCTCATTTATGGTCCGTCCTAAATACTCGTACGGTATGAAACAGAAAGAAAAGGAAATAGCAACAGGCCGCTTCTAGTGGTCCATTTTTGGGTTCCTGCCCGTCTGGTGCGGGTCAAACGTTGACGTTTATTCAGAGGAGTCCAAAAAAATGTCTTCACTGTTTGTAATTCAAAAATTTCAAAACGAAACGACGTACATTGATTAATTTTATACAGAAGTGTAGAGTAACTGTTAAGTTACCCGTAGGTAGGTTACAGTCCCTGCTAATTTGCACTCATGTTCGAATCCTTTGTTTCGAAATTATTGAATTACAAACAGAGCGTTTTTATGATATCTCTGTCTGCATACAAATATATTACTGCATCTCCAAAAACGGTATCGACATGTTACTGTGAGAAAATTCATCATAGAATTATTGTTCCTTTCAATGCTTATGTCCACTAATGAAAAAAGATGCACCACTTACACAGATGTACGAGTCCGTGCATCAAGGACTCCTTGTATGCATGTGGATTGCGAAGTTTATCTTCATTTTCGTTTTCTATTTAGTAACATAACAGAAAAGTATTTTTTATCATAGACACTGACTATTGAACTATTGCAAGCTAATTGTTTGATGGGAAATTTTGAATAAAGAATTAGTGTTACAAGCACAGTTCTGCGTTTGTTGCATGTACTGCTTGATGCACGCAGTAAGCACAGAACTAGCGGCTGCACGCAGTAAGCACAGAACTAGCTGCTGCACGCAGTGTGTACTGGGTCTGAGGAAATGTGGCGTAATTTTTAGAGCTTACGTTCATTTCAAGTCTTACATTCATTGTTGATGGTTACTTTTCAGATCTCTCCTTTCAAACAAACGTGCTTCTGCACATTTCTAGTATTTCTGTGCTGACAACCTCTATGGTATGGACGATTTACTTTGCGAGTGCGCTGTAAACCTACTTGTCATCATGTATGAAGTTAAAATGTGTCCGTGTATATGTATGAGTTAAAATGATCGATTACTATCTCATATCATTCCTGTAACTTCATAATACTTCTCTTGTTTTATTGGAGTATACATACGTTCGTGAACGTCGA
>VOMN01112479.1:0-17537 GCA_014899125.1 Orchestia grillus | reverse complement strand
AATTTTAAGGCTGTAGTTTTAGTGATTGAAAACCCGATGTACCATGTTCTGTATGTGAATGATATCGGAAAAAACGATTTTTCTTTCTTTCTTTCTTCTTTCTATGCCATATTGCAGATAAAAATAGATTAATTATGTGTACATAATTTTTAACACTTCTGCAGGGAATGTGTTTTGACTTCGTTGAAAATCCCAATAGATTTCGATACCTTAGCGCTAATATACGATGTATACGCTTCAAAGATCAAATTTTTATCGACGATAATTCCCAGGAATTTTGATGAATTCGTTTCATGTTAGGTTACGTTCGGTTACGTTGGGTTACTTTAGGTTGAGTTGGGTTGAGTTAGGCGACGTTAAGTTACGGTACGTAAATTCATGTTAGGATAGGTTAATTTCATTATTGGTACATAACTTAACGTTCCATGGCGTACTGGGTGGCGTGATGGCCTAGCAGCCGGGACGTTCAGGGTTCGATCCCGGCTCAGGCAAGATATTTCACGTAACCAGGGGAGTACTTCCCATGGAAAAGGAAGCTTAAACCACACACTCCTCACATCCCTCACAACACCAGTAGTTGTAAGGCATTGAAAACCCAACGGTAAGATGTGTTGGAATTAATAAAGGTTCTTTTTTTCATACTCCACAACGACAGTAAGAAATGTTTGAAAATATGACCCTAATTTCCCTACAGTTTTCGTCATTACGTTATGTTGGTATAATGGAGTGACTGTTAATAAGCACGCTCTCACCTTAGATTTAAAAGTAGTTTGAAATGAAGCGTGAAAATTAACAAAAAGAGGCATTTTATGTTAGAGCACACATCAGCTGTGGTTAAAAAATCGCCTCTCCTCAGATTTTTCTCAGTTCGAACGCCTGGTTTATGAATCGCTTCAATGTCAATTGTGATACATGGAATACCTACCACTAACGAATTAATTCTTATTATTGTTCTGAAATAGATAATTTAACGGGCTTTAACTTGAAAGTATTTTGAAGTATGTAGGAACTATAGGTGAAAAATAAGATCTATAACTGAGAGAGAAACTGATAAAAAGACGACTCAAAACAGAGTCGCAAAAAAAGTCCAGTGTACTTACTCGTGGTAAAAAAATGGATGTATCGATAACTTATGTACCATTAAAAACTTAACGAGCTTTAATTTTAGGGGGGATTTGAAGTGTATAGGTGCTTTAGATGAAAAATAAAATCTGTAAAAAATGGGAAAAAGTGATGAAAAATCAGCTAAAAACCAGATCGCACAGTCTGTGTTTGTTGGAAAAAACAAACACTTTGATTACTTGTGCTAAGTAGAGAATTTAGTGAGATTTAATTTGAGAGTGATTTGAAGTTTATAGATTCTATGGGTAAAAATAAGACCCGAAACAATCAGAGACACGAAGGAAAGTTCGATTCAAAACGGAGTTGAAAAGAAGGCTTCTCGTCTGCGCTTGAAGGAAAAACTGAATTATTTTATTAAATGTGCTAGATAAAAAATTAAATGAAGTTGAATTTGAAAGTAGTTTTAAGTTTGTAGGGATTATAGGTAAAAACCAAGATCCGTTACAAGGAGAGAGACTGTTCAAAATTTGACTAAAACGGGTTTGCAAAGAATATCTCTTTGAGGGCCTGTTTTCCCTTTTATTTTTCGATTAAAAATGAAAACATTATGTTATACACAGAACATTTGATGAGCTTTGATTTTAGATTGATTTGAATTTTGCATGCGCATTAAGTGACGAATAAAATCTAAAGAATTTCTCTAGGTTTGGGATATTTTAGAGTGGTCTCGAAGTTGGTGCCGAGTATTATGTTGAGAAAAGGCACTCCGCTTCACCTGCCTCATGTTACCCATAGGAATGTTGTCATCGATAAAGTTAATGGTTATAAATTTTCGTTTACTTATGTATTTAACTGAATTGATGATGATGAGTATGATCAAATTAAAAGCATTTTTAAAAAAGTTGAAGAAATATATGAATAAACACCGTCCACCGTAAAACGGGTGTTTATAAATATTCATAACGTCCATTATTTTTGAATCCACTGATAAACAAAAAGGTTGAAAAGCACGTTATCTATGTAACTCAAAGTCGTGCAGTATCTGGCGTGCCATATGTTCAGCACCAACCAATGGCATTGAATACACTGATAAGTGACCTGTGGCCTTCTGTTTTTTGTGCCTGCGCCCTGCGGACGTTAAGCACACGCGGAGTGACGAGCGGCCGCTGCGGTGGCCGATCTGTGTCAACTTTCAGATTTTTTATTTGATAGGGTTTAAATTGTTCTACTTTACCGATGTACTAGAATATTAAAGCCATTTCTTTAGTAACTCTGTAGCAATGTAAAATCTTTCTATATCATATAATTCTGTGACAATGCTTCGCAAATAGATATATTTTTTTCTCAGTTTCTTGGAAACATTTTGTATATTTTCACTGTGCATTGCTTCTTATATTTGTGCTCTGAAAATATCTCAATAGTTTCATTTCATTTTTAGATTGAAAGATATCATTTATATAAAATAGATAGAAATTAAATACATCATAGATTATGACATTAAATTTTTGTGCAGTAAAATGACATTCCTGAAAGGCTGCAAAGGCATGTTAGAACATGTCACATTTTCAGTCCTGTTTTTTGTGTTCCCATAAACTTTGAGTAGTGATACCTGTTTTGAAACAGAATTCTAATTCATTTTTTGTTTGCTTGTTTAAGGAAATTATTGCTGTTCATGAAATGTATGCATACTTGAAAAATTTGGCACATTTACAAATGTCACAAAGGTTATTGTCTGCCTCATTTCCAAAGATGATAAGCTCATCTTTATCACTGCTGTCACATGCATTCAAAAATTTTCACAATAAAGTTTTAAAAATAACTTCATTTCCTAGTAAATTAACAGTGACAGTGCCATTTTATAGCTTCCAAAATAGTCAATCTCATAGGTTATCTCACTGCACCTTCTATGCTTTTGGCCTGCGACACTACAGCTCAACTGCCGTGGCTGCACCTGCCAAAGAATTTTTGCTCAAAATTCCAGTGGGTTCCATTGCTGGTAAGCCAGAAGTGTTCTGTAGTGAAATAAAATTTACTAAGCCTTAACTTACTAACACTCTTTTACTTATATAAAACTTGCCATACAGATAAAAAATTAATGAAAATTCTTTTTTGCTTAAAAATAATTAAATCAAATCTTAATCAAAATTTATTAATTAGTAAAAACAAATATGCTGATAAATATTTGTTCACATTATGAGTGAAAGATTAAAGGGATGTTAGTAAGTCAAGATTCCAGTGTAGTTCTTAGATGTAAGTTTACTCATGTATTTTCTATATTGGGAAGATATTGGGATTTCAAGTGTTTTAAAGACTGCCTTCTATAGGAGACCCTGTTATGCTACCTCAGCTATAAATATATAAATAGATCTTTGCAACTTTTTTTTGTCTTATGTACCTACTTTTTATCCCTCCATTTTCATGCATTTTTGCTGACTATTTTTTATCTTTTCTTCCTCTTCCTTCACGTTTTGTTTCTATACATAAGAGATCCTGTGTAGGAATACACCTTGTGCATAGATTTTCCATTCTTCTAAGTCCATACTAAATGATTCCTTCTCTTTTGGTGCAAGATGTCAGAGTTAGTGAAGCACTTCTATTATTACTTCTAGATACTACTCAGGTGTTTTTTATGTTTGAAAGTTTAAGCTAAGAATGTATACCAATTTTTTTAGTTCTGTATAAGATCTTCCAGTGTGGTTTTGTATTATAAAGAATTTTTATTCAAATTTGAAGAAAAACTAGCTACCTAGGCATCTCTTCAGCATTTGGTGGCTACATCATGGTATTTTTTAGCTTCCATATTCTGCTTCAATGTTCTAATGTTACTGATATTCTTTCTCTATCATAAAGATATATTTTTAAATTTGAATTAATAGGTTAGGTTAGGTTGAATTTCTGGCCTACTGGAGATGAAATGTTTTAATAGAGATACATGTTTGCTGCAGAAAAAGAAAATTACTAGTCTTCTCACTTATAAGACTTTGATGTAGGAGTACAAAATCTTTTATACTTTGACTATTTTGTTCCTAAAGAATTCAGTTTTCTTGGGTATCTGGAAAAATTTTGTGACAAAAATTTGCCTAATGTGAGTGCATAGTTTTGAATATCAAAGGTTAAATATTAATAATAAATAAATTTCATACTTTTTATGCAAATAAACTTTAGCATTTTTAATTTTGAGCTCTTCTCCATTGGATGAAGTGCATACCATACTCAAAGTAGAGATGCAATTTGACATTTTCCACTGTAAAATGCAATATTTTAGTTGGTACATATATCAATTTAAAAATACTTATGCTATTATTTCATATACATAAAGAAAGTAGATCTTCTTTCTTTTTGTAACTCTCAGATTTCTTGTCAAAAATGGTCCAAGACCTGAAACATTCATACTTAAAAATATATTTTTTAGTTCATGATCAATTCTATCTTTATCTCATTTTATAATTTTGTATCAATTTCCTACTTGACTGTAGGATATGAATTGTTTAAATCTAATAAAATTTTGAGTAAGTAAATCTCAAAAATTACCGATATATGTAATATATCATCTTCATGGTAGTCCTGTTTTAGGTAGCCTATTAATTTTGAGTGTGTGATATACACTGGACACTCACACAGTGACACGGTATGCAGAATGACCTGTTGAACAGTGACACGGCATGCAGAGAGAGACCTGTTGAACAGTGACATGGCATGCAGAGAGACCTGTTGAACAGTGAGACTTATGCAGAAAGGCCTGTTGAACAGTGACATGGCATGCAGAGAGACTTGTTGAACAGTGAAACGATATGCAGAGAGAGACCTGTTGAAAAGCGTGTTTGTTCTGTCACTTGATAGGCTTCACTGTAAATGCTTTGGATTACCCAGTGATTTTAAAGTCATGCTCAAATTCTCTTTTCCTTCATTGTTTCTTTTAATTTCTTTATTTTCTCCCCTTTATTGTACCTTTTCTTACATGTTAGTTGTGTATTAAAAATTATATTTCAGGTTTAAACTAATATATACATACACTTAAAATCTTGAATCCAGCAACTCCTGGAACTGAGGATTGCCGGTTGCAAGCCCATCTCCTGCCGCCCATTTTTTAAGGCAGATACCATTACTGTGTCCTTCAGCAACAGTCCAGTGGACGTTAATTCTTGAACAGGCCGGTGCAGGGCTTGCCTGTAGAAGCCAGGGGTTATGCAGCATGAGGCAGAATGACCTGCCACATTTGGTGATTCTATAAAAATGAAATAAAAAAATGAATGAACAAAAGTATGTTTAACCCAAAACAAAGTGAAGCAAAATTGCATTCTGTATAATACATTTAGAAAATCAAGATACTTATGTTCATTCTAGATTTAATTGGCTTTTATTAGACCAATGTGTCAGATTATGTTGCCTTACCTTGCACAACAACTTGCTCTGACCAGACCTTCTTTTTTTAAGGGTTTGTATTTTGAGATTCTGCGAGCATTCTGTTGCAATGGCTTGCAGAATCTCAGCGATTTTGAATGATTTACTAATTATTTTTTGTTATTGTTAATACATTGACTGTGATATGACCCATTGGTGGGTCATTTTGCTCCTCTAGAAAATAGCGTTATCACAACCAATGCGTTGAACATGTTGCTGTTGGTCCTCATGCCCATGTATCCTGGTTTGAATCTACCATGTTCTGTGGACACTGTGTAGTGACCTGCAGGACTGCTCTTGTGGTCCATAAACTTACCCATGAGAATTGTTTTTTTACAATATTTTGAAGTTTATCTTGGTCAGAGACAGATAGGATTTCAAAATTTTTGATGGGGTAGTGTATCATTTGGTAATCCAATGCAGGTATGATGTTTTTATTGTAATGTTGGTGTTTCAACCTTTAATATTTGTACAATTCTTCTGATGACTACTCTTAGTACAATTTGCTAATAGCTCATATATTATACACACACAATTCCTTTATAATAAAAACCCTTAGAAATTTTTTCAATGTTGTCATGTGCATAATTATTTGAACAAATAATGGCCTTTTAATGGCAGCATGTCTGAAGATTCAGTTGCAGTAGTGCACCAACTACAGACCCAATGAGGCAAAGACAAGTTAACTGCTTAGTCTTTACAGTTTAAATTACTTTTTGCTGACTGTAGTGTAAATGTAGGGGAGCCCATGGGGGTATGAGAATAAAACCCTTGCTCTATAATACTCAACTACCTATCTGATGCAATCCTTACAGGTCAGTTGTAGCCTGCAGTTCACATCAAAGTTTTTTAGGGTGTTAATATTTGTATTTTGAAGATAAATTCTGATCAGTTCCAAAGAGAAGGTTCATAGCTGCACTGTGGCTTTTCCGTTAGTTATCAGAAGGGACAAATTACTTGATCACCATCTCATTCATAGTGTACTTTTTTTATTATAGCACATGATGGATCAGATAAGAAAGTAATGAAGTGTATGTGCCAGTTTAGTTATTGTGTATGGGTTCTTAGAAAAAATATTTCTCATTGTACAGGGAAAGTTTGGAATGAGGACGCTCCTGTAGCAGTGCTGTGCCTGCACGGATTCCAAAACAACGCAGGCAGTTTTGATCGGCTGGTGCCTCTACTGCCCGACCATCTGTGTTGTGTTGCTGTGGACTTCCCTAATCATGGCTGGTTATCACACAGCCCTCCTGGGTCCCACAACACAGTGCTGCACTACATCATCCCTGTTGACAGGATTGTCAGGCACTTTGGGTGGAAGCAGGTAACCTCAGAGTCTCAGGTCTGAATATTTTCTCAATGCTTTTTCTGCTTTGTTGAGTTAAAGTTATGCTGCTCTAGGGTGTAATTTATGCCTCTGTAATTATTGAACCTTGAACTATGCCTAGTAATCTTTATGTATGGATTTTCAATGGAGATTATTAGGTGTAGTTAGGCCTCAATAATTATTGCAAATTAAATATTACATGGTACACAGGTAATTGTCCCAACCTGCATTGTGTACCACTATTGGTACACTCATCAAAAGCCACTATTGGTACAAAATTCCTAAATCCCTTAAAAACTTTGCTTCTGCAACATTTGAAGCATGAGCATATTTATAATATTTTGGTAGATTGTGTATCAATTTGTGTTCCATATTCATTAGGAATATTACATTTAATAACAGAATTTTCATTCCTGGCAACTGAATGTTAACTCCTAACTCCTCTTTTTTATTAATTGTGCACATGATGGATCAGATAAGAAAGTAATGAAGTGTATGTGCCAGTTTAGTTATTGTGTATGGGTTCTTAGAAAAAATATTTCTCATTGTTATTATTTCTCATTGTTATCATATTAATAAACAATAAAAAGTGTTTCTTATTGCTCTGAACTCTAGTTTTGTGTCTTGCTTTTATTTTTCTTCTGATGGGTATGATATTGAAGAAAGGCAAATTTCAAAATGCATGGACCAGACCACAAAACTAAAGGTTTAGCATTAAAATTTGTTTCTTTTTCATTTTGTGTAGTTATGAAGAAATGGAAGATAATGGTTCTAGCTCAGGAACAGGATGAATGTGGACTTTTATTTGAATGTTGTCATTATTGATAGCATTGTAAATTTGTAGCAAGAGAATATGAGCAGTGTGGGATAAATAAATACATGTGAAAAATTATTATTGTACTCTTTTATACCAGGTGCTTTGTTTGTGCTGGCCAGTCAATCTCTTTTGTGTGAAACATTTTTGACGTATAATTCTGGGAGCTTTAACTCGAAAAATATGTGATGCAAAATTTATATTTTTTGAATGTGTAATACTAGCTAAAGTATGAAATATCCATGTTCATGTTAAAATTAGTATTCATATCATGTACAACAGTGAATTTTGTTTAACCCATATTAACCCATTGCCTCCATATTGGGCCATAGGTTTATCTACTATCCAGGGTTACTTAATGCTTTGCATGTGTACCTCAATACTCATTTTATTTGTAGTTGCAGAAAACTTTCATGTTTGAATTATTAAAACATCTAGGGACCATTAATGTGAGTACAGAGTAACAGCAAAAATGATGGATGCCTGTCTGACTTCAAATCATGACAGTGTCTCTAGATTCAAATTCTGCATCCTTTATGGAACAACCTAACTAGAAGCATTCATCTGCACACTGTGTTGATCCAGTGTCCTCATTTGAGGTCCATTGAAAACAAAACTTAAATATATTTCTTACCTTAGTACAGCAAATCTAGCAAAGCAACATCATTTATGACACTCTGGTTAATAATTATTTGCATCTGCACCATATACAAAAGAGCTCTATGATGTATTTGAAGAATTCCTAATCAAGAGAAATTGCAAGATTAAAAATATGTGTTAAAATGAGTTAACTTTATTTTTTATCTAATGATTTGAAGTTAACTAAAGCTTGTGCAGTGCAGTTTAGTGTTTGTCTAACACATCGGTTGAGATGATACTATTTTCCTAGGGGCAAAATGACCCATCGGTGGGTCATATCACAGTCAATGTGTTAAGGATAATGTTCTCTGCAGGTGATCATACGTGGGCACAGCTTAGGAGGAGTTGTGGGCATACTCTATGCTGGCACTAAGCCCTCCACTGTGCACTCCCTCATCACAATTGATCTTGCAAAGCCAACACATTGCCACCCAGAAAATGAGCCTGAATCCACAGAAAAATTCTTGGATACTTTGTTCATGAAAGAACACAAGCATTTTCATCAAAAGTGACCTTCATATACCTATGAAGGTCTTCTTGACCGTGCTCTAAAGGGCCATAAAGGCCGTCTAGGTAAGCTCTGCACTATTGTTCTTTTTATCAAAAGGAAGTGTGAACAATTTTAAACTAAGGAATGAGTCCATGAAACATGGATGGAAGTCTGGGGGATAAAAGTCAGGGAAAACCTAAAACTGATTCTCTTCTTTTAATCACTTTAAACTGGAGCAATATTTTTTTAGTTGAAATAAATTCTAAAGAATGAAATTTATATCACTTTGATTTGTGGTGTTATTTTTGTCATGTTTAAGAGTTGCTTCCAAGACATTTGTTTGTTTGTATTTAGGTCTCATGTGCATGCTTTGAGTTTTTAAAGTCTGTATTGCTTGAGCAAATTAGTCTTTGCCGAATGAATTAATGGTATGAATTAATAATTATTGGAGTAGACGATGTTTAAGGTATGAATTATGCATGCAAAAGTTAGATATAGAATAACAGGGTTGAATTTCATTTAGAAAGTTATCAAAGATCACACAAACTGAGGATCTCTGAAAAGACTAATAAATTTGAGTCATACAATTTTCTACTGAGTTCTCCCTTTAATGTGCAATGAACTAGGAGGGAAGACATGGGAGAAGCAGTATATTAGTTTAGTTAGGTTTGTCTACCTTAGGCTATGGGACTGGGCAACCCTGAGCTATGGCTATCAGTACTGGGCATTGTTTGGTTACCTCAACCTTTAGGTCTGTGTGGCCTCTTTGCTCCTTTCAATTTTTTTCTTTCATGCTATTTCTTCCTCTTTTTTCTTAAATTTTGTTTCAAGGCGTAGGGAATCCAGTGTGGGAACACACCTGTGCATAGATTCCACATTTTTTACAGTCCACACTCTCTTTCTTTGGATCACATTGATGTAAATAGGGATCTTTAAATTACATAATAATTAATCAATCATTTAATCAACTGGATTGCTTTGTGATAATGAGGGAATTTAATTCAAAAACAATTATAATTTTATGGAATTTTGATTTTCATGTTCTTATTGACATGCCGTTGAACTTACATGCTCATATGCCTCATGTCGTGCCATTCAAAATGTTTCATAAGGCCAACTATGTGCTATTGCGCTGTAAATGGCTTAGTTTCAATCTTTTCTAAGATATTTATAATGATACTGGTATGTGCAACCCAATGAAAGTTACTATCTATGTTACTATCAAAAGTTATTAACTACCCATGTTACTATCTCAAAGCACTACCACCCACACCTAGGTGGATAAAAATGACACCTCAAAGATACTTTTACGCCATCCTTGGCACTTTACCACCAATTGTAGACAACACCAGCATTATAAAACACATTCACACACAATTGACACTACAAGCACTAGACAGAACAGACATGAATGAAATACTCAATAACCATCCACCTGACATTAGCAGCACAGACATAACTCTCTAGGTCGGAGAGAGTACACCTTACACAACTTCACTGCAGTCACCACACGTCACTCAACACGTACAGAGACAGACTGGATTCCACTCAGTCGAACCTTAGTCCCAACTGCCTGGTACATCCCCACACAGTAACCCATCTTCTTTTAGACTTTAACCACCTGGCAGCACTCAGACAACAACACATTACATCCAACTATCAGCTCTGAAGGCATCCGGTGGAGGTGGCTGCCTTCCTGCACTGCGCAGGCATCAAGCAATAAGCAATGTCAGGAAACGCCTACTACTCCTACTACCCAACAAAAGTGTAGAAAAAATTATGTTTCGTTAAGATGCACTTTTATTTATGGTAAATTATGTGTAAAATAGTATAATTTTCTGTATCACTGATATGGACTATCTTCTCTGACAATTTCCCTAATGAGGAATACATACCTGAGGATCAAGACCCTGGAATTTTCACCTATCTGATTCCTAAAATATGTGCCCAGGATGACACAAAATCAAAAAAATACCCCAAGGGTATTATTAGGATAGATTTTGTTGTATTGTTTCGTTTTAGAACAATGGTTTGTCATTGCAGACAAGAGTCAAGTGGAGGTGCTCATAAGAAGAGGATATGAGAAGCTGCCTGATGGTCGCTATTCCTTCAATCACAGCATCTTTGTAAGGAACTTGCCTTTCAATCTTTAATGAGTACTGTTGAAACTTCTTTGTATTTCAGTTAATATCACAGTCACAGCATCTTTGTAAGGAATATGTTTTGAACTCTATAAGGACCACTGTTATGAATTTTTTACCCTTCAGTCAATACACTTCAGTCTTGAATCAGACTTGTTTCAGTCAACACTAGGGTGAGTATTCACGTTAGTGCATGAGATATGAATGTTTATTCAATATTTCATTCATTTATAAAAAAGGTTGGTCCTTTTAGGGTGTTTATGATTCACTTGGAGTTTTGCTCACCTGCCTTTGCCTTCCAATTGTGTTTCAACTCTTTGTTTTCTGCTTCTCTACTCCATTCTTCTTTATATCTTACTAACCTAAATTTCTAGTGTGTTCTCCTGCTTCTACTCTATTCTTCTTTACATCTCACTGACCTAGATTTCTAGTGTGTTTTCTAGTTTCTGGAACTTGTGTAACTTAATCTTGTTTGTATGTGTAACCGCTCCTCATGCTTTGTTACTTACATCTTTCATTGTGTGCACCGTTATATGTTCGTACTCATTTCACTCCACTAGCTTGTGTAACTCAATCTAACCTAACGTTTTTGTTACCCCATCAATAAATTTATGAAGTAGTTATTAAAAATACATCCATGGTCAAAATTATACATCATTATTTTGCTCTGGCAAAAAAATTACACCGAGAAGTTTGTATGCATAGGTCACTGCTTTTCAGGCTTCATGAATGTTATTTGCATTTTCATCATGTGCATTATTGTGCTCTGTTGTCATATTCCTGCTCATGCTCTATTTTTTTGCTGAAGTTTTTAATATGGCTTACAGTCTTGTAGGTAGCATTATTATCATCATCATTATTATTATTGTTTTTATTTGTTCTTATAGTGTGAAAAATTCTGTTTTGATTATTGTATACATTTTATGCCACCCTCTGAAAGAAGCGCAGTTATGTCACTTGGTGTTTTCATTTCTAAATTTAAAAATAATAGGTTACCATTGAAGAAAATTAATTTCATTGCCTTGGATATTTTATGGATCAGGAGAATTAAGTTTGAATGTGATATGCATGCATTGAGCTATATGGTGGTGAACAGGGTTTCTTATGTGTTCTGTTTAATGCAGAACTCGAAGCTGGGAACAGGTTGCATGTAAATTGAAAGGCAGTGTCAATTTTGTCCATGCCTTCATGAAATTCTTCATTGGTCCAAGCTTGATATTAAGAAGAGGAGGAGCATGTTATTCTTATCCATTGAAAAATTTTCTTGCATAAGTTATTCTAGGCGTGAAAGTGTTCGCATACCTCCAGTCCTCCTTGTAGTGTTTGGATATAGCTTGACTGTTCCAGATGCAGAGAAAACAAGAGTATTTTGTAAGTCCTGCTTGCATGCCACTAAGGATCCATGTTTTCATTTTTCAAAGAACATAATTCTGAAAATTTCATTTAAATATATAGGTGTCTTGGAAACTAGAGATGATAAATGAAAACTGGTTTCATCAGCATGTACTCCAAAATAAACCTAAATCTATTAATTTTTCCTTGGCCCCATTTCTCTGTAAACCAGTTTTACACAAAAGTCTGCACAAACGCTAAAGAGTTTCTTTCTAGCAGCAAATTAAGGTGAACTCATATATGATAGTCAAGGCTTGGGGCTGACTTTCACTTATAACTTTATTAGCTCGTGTTCCGACTCATCTTTCCACCACTCGTGGGAACATTGTCTTTGTATTGAGCAAAACGTGTGAACCATAGCTCTTTTTAACTAGGCAGGACTCGTTTCCAAGAATCTTGACCCTAAGCATGGAACAAATGCTAGCCTTTGCTGCTCATCTGCGGTGTCGGATGATGATCTTCAAGGCTAAAGATGGAATTCTCGATGAAGATGGCGAGTATGCTTATGCAATGGTTGAGGCATTCAGGTAAGGGACTTCAATTTTTTAGTTCAATTGAAAGTCTTAGATTGAGAACATTGAAATCATATTGTTGCTGAGTTTTAAGGTAGGAATTACAGAATATTTAGCAAGGATTGTTGTGAGGAAAAGGAGGGGTCTGGTTCATGACAAAGCACACAACCTACACATTTTATATTTGATTTAAGAAGTAAGTGTTCTTGAAAGTTTCAGCCTAATAATAATAATTAAATTTATTAAGATGTTTCTTTAAGATTGAAAAATCTGTTTGGTAGTTTGACTACATTCATTAATAGAATATCTTAAGATTCACAGAGTTTAAAAATTGCTGAAGTTGGATATTTTGAATCTTCTTTTCTTTACCAAACCCTGATACCCTCATGAAGCCTATACCTCCTTGCAAAAAATGACTGCCGATATTTAGACCTTAGTTTTCACTCTCTTGCACACATTTTCGTGTATCCAAATTTACTCAATCATTGTTTTACTCCATGTGATGGCATTCTTGTCAAATCTGCAATCCTCGCCTACTGCTTCGACCTTCATGTCCACAATGCATCTCACCATTCATGTTAGATTCTTGAGCACCTTGAAGATGAGATAATCAAAGCAGACGGAATGTCTAGTGCGAGCAGCCTTATCATGCAAAGCTAATCTAATCAAATGATGTCAGGCGGGAGTGCAGACAAACCTTGGAGTGGCATAGGTAGTTTATCTGTACTACTCAAGAAGTTTTAGCTAGGGACCTTGGCAAGGAATGCATTGATTTCAAGAATATTGATTGAACCATATTGCACAAGGCATTCTGCTAGTTTTGATGAGCTTATTGCAAGTACTAATGTTCTTACACTGTATTCTCAAGTATGAGACATTTCTGAAAAATTTCTGGTGATATCTCTTGACAATAAATTTTAGGGTTGAAAATGGTATCGCAGTTTATACTGGCATCAATGGACCAAAACATGGGGAGAAGTGGTCCTATAACACTGCTTCTGTTGGCAACATTGCCCAGAGATATTTGAAGCTCTTGCCTACATACCCAAGCCAGAAATATCCATTTGCACTCCGAGATCGAAAAAGTTGGATGTATTCAGATTGGGAAATTGTTCTCAAATCTATTGGAATGAGGTCCATTGATACCAGTGTCAACTGTACCTACTTTTTAGTCTGTGCCTATACATGAAAATTATATGTCAAGAAATTCCTGCCATGATTTCAGAAAGTTGATTTGCTTAGTGAGGCCAGCAAACTCTGTCAAGTGATTGTGTCTGTTGTTATTTTTGCTCTAGGCTTCTCAGTTTTTGAAGTTCTTAACTTCTTTTCTCAGTGTTTTTCTCATGCTTTTTTTTTATCAATTTTGATAAAGGTCAAATATGAGTATCTTTTAAGAAAATTTCAAATAACCATCTCTTGCTATTACAGTTCAGCAATTTTTCTTTCCAAGTAACATACTGGAACACATTTTTTTATGTCAAAGCAAAAGAGAACAATATGTTGAAAACATTGACAGTTTTGAGTATGTCTTTGTGTACTTATTTTACTTATGAGAAAATTCACTAGTTTTTTATGCTTCTATTTCTAGTTAAAATTTTGTTCATATGAACATCATTACCTGTTATAACCACAATCACAAAAAGGGTATTTTAATTAACTCCATTTTACAAAGTATATAAAATATAACTTGAGTAATTAATCAACGGTGACTCTAAAAACTTCATTGGACCTTGCCCTGTTTTAGCTGTATAATGACAATATTATTTGTGCAATAAGCTGTATTGAGCTTCGTACAAGAAATTATTTGTAGCCTTGTGTAGCGTATGATTTTAGCTATTGAGCCCAAGCCAAGGGGCTTGCATTCTTATGTTTAACGGATGAAAGAAAGGAAGTGAGGCTGCTTGCTCATTGGAGACTAAAAGGCCTGTGATTTCCGGCTGATGGTAATTTCTAGGGATTTATGTGCTTATTTATTGAAAATCTGATCATGAACGGAGAATGTAGGAGGATCACATTACACCCTGTCTTTATGAACTGTATACATACCTATAGCACTAAGGCTGCATGTAGCTTTATCAATAAAGGGTTTAAAGAACACTTCCTGCTATTATATTTGCATTCTCTGTGATGCTGACTACAGGTATTTGTGTAGGTTGGACCACAGGTTCCTTGCCTGACTACTCTTTATGACAAAGCCAGTGCAGGCTGGCAAGTCCTGTCATTTATTTTGTAACTGACTTCTTCGTTTTCAAGTTTGCACAGATATTATGAGTGTTCTTAGTGTAGTCAAATGTGTTTATTTTAAAACAATTTTTATCTTAAAATTTGCTTGAAAATTTCACCTTTTAAATTTTTACTTGAAAATAGAATTGTTTTCAGCTAACATGCTTCTGATCATTGGATTAGCTTGCAGAGAGATTGAAGTAATGATTGTACTATTTTATTTGCGTGTTTGTTTTATTTTAAAGAATAGGGAGCTCACTCTAATATCTTTGTAAGAACAAATATATGAAAAATTGTTGTATAAAAGTATATGTGCATATTACAGGCAAGCAAGCCCTAAATGTGAGTACCACGTAGTGCCTGGAGACCACCATGTTCACCTGTCATCACCGGAGACTTTGGTGCCCCACATTGCTCGCTTCTTCAGCCTTGCTGCCCTGCCCTCCAACAACTTGGCTCATAGTGGGACTAGTCTTGTGACTGAAGCTCTGCTCAAACTCAAATGATCTGTTGTGTTTTAATAGTGCCAAATTTTCCAGTTTTTTATACAGGTATTTATTAACTGTTTATACACTTACATAAACCCAAAGTATATCAAGGAATATATATACATAATCATGATGTATGACTTTGAGCTATTTTTGTGCTCGTTTTCTAAAGTGTGATTTTTTCTGCTCCCTCTATCTGCTGCTCATAGGGAGAGGTGGGTACCAGAGCCCTAACTTTTTTTAATGTTGGAATTTATGTGCATGTGAACATACATTCTTCTTTCAAAATTTTGCTGCAACCTAACCTAGTCAAGCAAGCTCTCTTGCATTGTTTAGAATTTGTCAAAATTAGTTTTTACAGGAATGTACTTGTGCCTTCTTAGTCTGCTATAGCAAATAAAATCTGAATGATAAATATTGTAAAAACTTGTGAGAAAATGGTTACAAGGAGTTCAGTTCTTAGTTTCCGTCTTAGTTAAAGTTTTGCCTTTTGTTGGCATTCATGATGGTGTCGTTGAATTTATGTCTAAATTTTGCTCCTGCTTGGTGTGCAATTTATACCTATGATAAATTTGGTAGAGCGTCTTTGTGGGTGCTGTGTTTCTATCATTGTTTTAATTTCCTGTGCAAATAGCATGACTAAAAGAATTTAAAGGAGAAGCAACAAAAGAAGTTTATATTGTTTTCATTTTTTCTTTTTTCAAGTGTTTTTCGATAGTGGTGTTGAGATCTACAGCTGTTTTGTGAAAGTGATGGACAAATCATTCATCCATTTTGTGAGGGTTGGTTGCTGACTTTGCTGGGCAATTTCTGTAGAAATAATTTTGAAAGCTGAAGAAAGATAGAAAGAAAATTGGGGTACTTATTTGATTGCTGATACAAATTTTCTGGTACCCGATCTGTTAGCTGCATCAGTACAACTATTTGAAAATATTCACAAAAACAACGAGGACATGGTTCATGCAAATTATTGAAGTAAATGTTGATGCTTATCCCCCAGGGTGACAATGTTGTCACAGGTTACCTCAGCTCTAGCTAGACATTTGGGACTTTTTTCGTTTGTGCCTTCATTGCTTTTTTCCTTTTTCATGTCTTTTTCATTTATGTTTCTTTACTTTTTCTTCCTCTTCTTTCTCAACTTGCTGTTTCTATGCACAGGAAATCTTCTGTGGGAACACATATGTGCGTAGTTGCCACGTTATCTGAAGTCCATATTATGTGATCCCTTCTTTTCCCTCTCTTGAGCTTGCATTCCACGTGGCTAGGGAGCTTCAAACTAATAATAATAATAAAATTGTTCATGTTTATCCTTTTTGGACATAAAGGATTTGATTTTTTACTAAGTAGACAAATTGTGGCACACGTATTTACAGATTTGAAAATGAATAATAGTAAAAGTTAGTTTCCTAAAGCAGCAGCTAGACGTGCAGTTTTCACACTACCGCAGCCGTGTATGTTGGCCCAATAAAAATACTACAGCTTTCTTTGGTGGTACAGATGTACCACGGCATCTGAGAGGGCTTGTATTCCTGAACCTAACGAGCAAGGGAAGAGAAGTTCCTGATTGGGGGCTATGAGGCCTGCAGGCTTTCTGGTTAAATAATTTATTTGTGTGTGACTAGAATATTTCGTGGTGTGAACTTCATGTTGTTTTGTATGGGTTTCAAAATGGTCACTACGAATCTGAAGTATTTCGCCTAAATTCTAGTTAATTTCCCCGGATTATGATGAACACTCCTTAAATATATTACAGGTAGTCGTTGACTTACGACTGGTCAACTTTACGATCATCTGGTCTAGACCAAGAGCCTGCAGATCTTGCACATGAACAGCTGGTCGAACTGGAAGAAGGGTTGGAACCCAACACAGTCGTGAGTCGACGACTACCTCTATAAAATAACCGTTGATAACATCTCGTATGTAAATTTAGTACCTGATTGTGTCTTGAGTGGCATGACGAAATTGATATCTTGACATTTCATGTGGAACTACTATGTGCTGACGTATCATGTTGGTGCTCGTCGCTGTCCTTGGATGATACGCCCTCC
>VOMN01112468.1:0-24046 GCA_014899125.1 Orchestia grillus | reverse complement strand
TGCAGGTGGAATACGAGCTGCTGGGCCCTCATGACGAGCTCGTGCGGCAGCAGGCGGTCGCCGCAGCCAGCGCACTTCACCGAGAACAGTCTGTGGTCACACCAAAGTTTCTCTTAAAAAACAAAACTCATTTTTTTCACGTCAGAAAATAACTCATTAGGGAATTTTTTATCTTAGGTTTCAGGATTATGGAAGGAATTGCGGGTATTTGTGGTTTTCACTAATTAGGTGTTCGATGATGGTTAATGATACATTGAAATGGACGCAGGTAACTGAAACGAAATGGCTGCTGCATGAAATAAGCTTTATGAAAAAAAGCTTATTCTTTAAGATGTAAATATTCAAGTTTTACCATCATACATCATCGATATTTCAATCAAACATTTTTATGGACAGCTGACAAAATTTTTACAGTATTCAGTTTCATACGTCTTCTTACAGCAGTAGCTGTAGCACACGTAATATACCACGCATTTATACCACGTAGTACACTACAATACCTCCCCGTAAAACCTCCATAGAAACGTGTCCGTAAAATTGTCCCTGACGTCACGACCTTTGGCCAAGTGTTACTAGGGAATTTTGAAAATCCCATCTGCCTCACACCATCTGCCTCTCAACTCGCGCACAGACGGGCCTCTGGTAGCGCCTGTCCTATTTGTATCCATTGGATGCGTTGTATTCTGTCACGCAACTCTCACATAACGGCTTTGAATAACCGCGTGAATATTAACTTGAACACTACCTTGAATGTCACCGCAAATAGCACATCTACGCTCACTGTAGCATAATACGGTTTAATACCAAACAGGATTAACCGCAAGCTGTCGGTTCGATCGTGCTTGTCTACTGACGCACGACCCGAAAGCTTCGTGCGAATGGTAGTGCGTCTCATGAGCTGCCCGGCCGTGACGTCATGACGATGTAGTTCTAAACATGAGCTCAGGGAGTCGAGCTTGAGGTACTGTTTCTTTGGTCCACGCACTCGAGGGTGCACTCTGGAGAGGTGAAGCTGTCAGACGGGGCATCAACTCTCTGTGCAGAAGTGTGAAGTGCCTCTATTGTGTCTTATCAGGGCCTGGCGGCCTATCAGACTGTGCCAACAGCTACTGATATGCTCAAGGATCAGTTGATAGATCAGACCACTTGACGCAGGATTTTACCTTACGAGTCTCACTTTGCTATGGTGTTATTCTCAAACTGCACTCGATCATAAAAAAAGGAAATGTTACAAATTATGCTGTTGTCTTTCTTCTATTCCATTAACCAGAATTTACGTTGGTGCCGGTACTCAAAATATGTTAGGTTAGGTTAGGTTCGGTTATGTTAGGTTAGGTTAGGTTAGGTTAGGTTAGGCTAGGTTAGGTTAGGTTAGGTTAGGTTAAATTCGTACTTCTGATAAAAAAATTTCCCATGTCCCAGCTGCTGCAATCAGCTGATTATCCCTCAAGGACCACATTCAGTAATAGCGTTCTATTTAGTCTGCAAGCCTTTTGGTCATAGATAACCATTTGTCTGACAGGCAGAATTATGGTTACAAACAATGAGAGAAGCAAATTTACTCTCTGTTACTCTCGGAAATTTGTCTCACGCCTCTTAATGAGCTGAGCTCTACACGGAAGATGCTTTTCTTCACTCAAAGCTCTTTGAAACCTATAGTAAGTCTTCAAAACTGAATTACAGTGATGCTTGAATTGTTTCGGGAATTTTCTCAAAGTACGTTGTAGTCAAGGGATGCCGTTGAAACTTAGGCATTAAATTTAGCCTGGGTGAGTATATGATTTACTCGATTTTACTTCCAATGAGCGCTGCTGTTACTTAGTATTAATGTACTGAATGTTGCTTCCGTTGGATATTGGTAGAACTCTGCACTATTGTACTCAGTGTTGTGATTGCTCAACGTAACCGTCTCTCCTATTTTTACTAGTCGATATCTATAGATTCATTTGCCCAACGTTGCTATCGAAAGTTGATTATGTTGCGTCTACTTTGAATGTTTTCTATGAGTTGCTTTGGCTAATTCATCTTTTCACTCAACATACTAACTCAACCTTCCTTCAACTCGTGATATGTACACAAATTCTACTCGTCGTGATCACACAATGTTGATATGATTTTTCAATTTGTTCAATGTTACTTTCTCTCATCATTTTTAGTAAACGATCCTTTTACTCAACATATTTCCCCAACGTTCCCGACATTTCAAATCAGAAAATACCATGAGAACCTAAATTATGCTACTTTTATTGCATGTTACTGTTTTTAATGTAGATGAAATGAAAAATATGTTTAATTAATTAACATCGGTGCAATGCACGGATGCTCTGGAAGAGGTGCCGCTGCGTGCACGAAGATGCACACAGTCACTGGGTTCATTTCCTGCCCCTTAAATTGCTAAGGATCTTTACCTTGCTGAATTTTCAACGGATTTGTACGAACAACCACACAAACGAAGCATCGCAGGGAAATGAAGGGATGCATTCGTGCATAAATGATAAAATCAATGATACTAATTTATTTTACATTGTGTAACAGTCTCATTTGACTCACCAATGAAATTAAGTATGTCCACACCCTAAGCAGTTGCACGCTTACTGTACGATAAAAATAATAAAAAGAATAGAAAGCCTAAGCCTTCAATTGTGTACTTGGGAAGAATAACATCCGTGTACAAGAATAAAATGATCCTCCTTTTGCTATTTCATCTTGTTTATCAAAGAGATTCAATCCATACACATTAGTATGAATTATTTTGCGAAGAATGCAACGCAGTCACTCCCGCGGCCCACTATTGAGAGGGCCCTAGGAACATCTCTAATCTATACATAATGGCTCTCGATGTTCTGAATCATTATCACTTATCTACAATAGGAAAATCGTTGGAGCGTTTGCTCGACCCGGTAAAGCGTCTGAGTTTTAGATTGCCGCCTCTTATCTCGAGTGCAACACGATCTCCGGAGACGCTGCCGTGCCTCTGCGAGATGTACATTCAAGCCTCGACGTGAACTATGTATACGGACTCAAATCTGACGCGAGAGAAAGATAATGGCGCTGTTGCGGGCATTAATTGCTTTCAATGTAAGCATCATAGTTTATTCTTCTTGAAACGCGGGATGGCCAAGGTTAGGCCGTCATTTTTAATCGTTTACAATGTGTCAGCAGCGAGGACGAATCTTTCGTGAGGGGAGTGTACGTAGACCAAAACGTATAGGTTTGCATCTTCACTACTTTAGTCAAAATTCAGTCAGAGGCTACGTGCTTAGGCGTGCCTAAATCTTAGCTGCCAAGTCATTTATGGAAGAGGTGAGTATAGCGAGAGAACTGGGAAGACCTCTCTTACTCATGATGTATTTCTCATAGCACACTTTCACTCTGTAACTGATATTAAAATGATTGAGAATATTATAATTTTTGATTTCCATAGATGATGGTGTATTGGTTCACGCAAGACCGGAATGCGCATATTTATGTGAGGCGTGAGTCAATGTCTCAACACTTGAGCCATTCATAGCACATACATGAGGAGCGTATATGGTGCAGTGTACTAGAATCTTGAGGAGTGAATCGTTTGAAATGCCATCCATGGTACTGCAAAAATCCCCATGATATCACATCAGCACCACCAGCACTGCTCACAGCACGTGCTGCACACACGCAGCACTGCAGTGCAGTCTCGTCCCGCTCGACACGCGTGGCACGTCGCGATGGTGCGAGGCAAAAAGCTGAGACGTGTTTCCGCCAGTACGCGCCTCGTGTCAAACCTTGGTGGCCCTCTTTATCTAGCAAAACATCCTAGGGTATACTATGGACCTATGATGTTACAGCTGTGGCATCCCTTTTTATACTTCTTCGAAGCCATGCGCATATTTACCGAACATTTTTCTATCGTCTTTCATAATTCGATGTCTTCCTAATTTCACTGATTTTGGAGGGGGGTAACACCCTCTAATTTAAAATATGAAAAAGCGCAGGAAAGGATTTCCAGCCTCCCTTCACCGTCCACGTCATCCCTTACTAAATACGCACTGAGCACAAAGGCTGACGTATGTATGACTGAAGGGAGACTGGATCTCAAATTATCACATTTGTTCTGAACGCTGATGTGACCGTTTCTATGTTCGTTGAATTTCATGCACGCCCTAACATGCCTCACGCCATCCACAACAGATGCATTTGGAAATTTCTGTCCTTATATTGGAAAGGCAAAAAAATCATTGAATAAGTATTCACTAAAACATCCTCACCGTAGGTACTATTTTCTTCAATTATTTTGACTTTCGTTCTATACAAAGTGATTCCCAACTACGGCATCATGAGCAAGATCTCAGCACGAGGCATCAGCTGGTATTGTGGACACTTGATGACCGGAAAGGAGACTAGATTTGGTGACCGATTCATCATAGAAACACATCATTGTCTCGTACACACTTTCCACGCGCTAGAAGATTATTTGAACGAACTACTTTCAATTCTAGGAAATATCTTAGCTCATTTTCAAACTAAAGTCATTACTCCTAGAGAAACCTGCACCTCTAGAATCGATCGCAATTTATTCCGTAGTTATTTCATTTCTCTGTGATGTCACAATTCAGTGCAGAGGCATTCATTAAATGCCAGCTGTGATCGGTATGAAGAATATCACATCTGACTGGAAATATTAATACATTTGTGAGGGCAGCAATAATATCGCCAGCCCGAGGCAGGGCGCAGGAGCAGCTGTTGCAGCGCAAGCTGGCGCCAGGCGGGGGGAGCTGCAGCAGCTGCCTCCACTCGCCCCACGTCCTGGTGAGCTGCTGTCCTGCTGCTCCCTCATCCTTCTCTCTCATCCTTCTTCCTCATCCTTCTCTCTCATCCTTCTATCCTTCTTCTTTCCTTAGTTAATAATATGATCATTAGCAACTGATACATGTATTTTCAATGGATAAGAATATTAGATATTGCTCCTTAAGTGGTGTTTTTGCACTTATTATATCCTCATCTTGTGTTGCTCCGCGGTCATCAAACTCTTCTTCTTGTTTCAGTTTCCCTTCGTCGTAAATCTTGATGAACTTGTATCAATGTCACTGAAGTTTCGTTTATTCTGATACGTTATCTAGTTTATTTTTCGTTTTGAATTCCCTTTTTGATCCCTACTTTTTTCGAATCTGTTTTTATGTTTCAATGTTTGCGCAAAAATGTGTGGTTGAATCTTACTTTCAAATTTTATCATTCTCCTTCATTAACTTATATTTACTATTAAAAATACTAATAATTATATGTTTGTTGTCAGGATTTATGTTGTTTTAACTCGAAATACTCTCAAAATATAGGTGTAACTGCACGCATTTCCCCTTTGTTTGTGAGCTCTAATTCTACATTAACATGTATACACTCAACATCAAACAGATCAAGTTCAGCTCAGTGCGAATGCACGGAATTTTTAATTAGCAAGACCGGACTTTGTCCTCCACCATCAGCGTTCCAGAGTATGGTTTATTTTTCGAGTGAAATATTTCGAAATTTCAGAATGCAATAACCATCAAAACTTGAGCAATTTTGACACACCTCAGCGGTGTCACGACAAGGCTGACGAGTGCACTGGCCTGCAGCACTCATAACTCATGAAACTTCTTCACCAAAGCCCTTGTATGCAGTCATACAATACAGTGAACACGATGGAGTATTTTGATAGTCATATGGTTAAGTCTCAAAGAACATGCTGACAAAATTGGATGCATACGTCCAATCGGGACGTTCTAGAGATCAACTACATCAGTTCTGTAAACAAATTGTATATCATGCTTCGATCATTCATTCTTTGTAGCTCCTGCACGGCATGTTTGGACCTAGCGTGTTAGGTTTTCACATTATAGCATGCCACGTAATAGCCATTGCTGCGTTTTTGTTACATTATCAATTGTCAGGTCTAATCCGGCAGCTGTTTCTGTGCTCCGTCTCTCGACCACACACACAAATGCGACCGACTCATCTGTTGTAGTTCCGTTTCTTAGCAAACGAACAAAAAAATGTACTCTGTTAATTCAATGATTTCGAAACAAAAAGACTTACATTAAATTATCTCATGCAGAAGTGCCAAAAATATTTACATAACTCTCAATGCCTACATCACTTTTCTTCAGCTCCTAAAATTCTACCTGTAAGTCAAACTTATCCAAATCTATGGAATATTAATGAGTGAGTACTTTTTTTCGGATCCCTTTATATATTAGCCGTTACTTATAATTATATTCTCAATTTCAGGCGCTCAATACGTTCAAGCACAGACCAGCTACCAAACTGCAGTGTGAAAGTCAAGCCCCCGAAATTCGCAGCTAAGAAACAATATTTTTCGTCTCCGACGCCGGACGAATGCGCCACCGACCTTCTCACAAGTCGTGGTCTTCCTTGTTCTGTTTCAGTTGCCTTCAAAGGTAAATCCCGTGTGGCTTCACCATCACTATATATAAGCAGATATTTCACCAAATTCTTCATCTGGCGTTATAAATTTTACTCTGTGTGTATGACTTGTTAATTGGAACTGTAGTTATTCATCGACACTAACGCGCTCATTGCAGTAACCAGCTTTATTGTGTACAGCTTGCAGCTATTTAATGGATATACTAAGTGAATAAACATAAATTATTGGTCATCCAATGAAAGAATCAGCACAGCTCTCACCTGTCGTAGTCGAGCTTGCAGTAGATTTTGTTGTCTCTAGCGAAGCAGGAGCTGGCGAGCTGCATGCGACACACGCAGCAGACGAGGCACTCCTCGTGCCACGAGCACTCCAGCACACGCATGATGAAGCGGTCCTGGATGGGTCGCTGGCACCCCTCACACACCTCACCCCGCGACAGGTCGCCTGGGAGACACATCGCAAACATACCCTAAGAAAATTGCCATTGAGGACACGAGTTTCCACCAAGGCTAAAATAACCGCATTCACAGGAAAAACACAATTGCTTTTGGGTGGAGAACGCTGTTTCCTTCGCTGGAAAACGCAGTTGCTTTAGCGAGCTAAAAGGAGCTCGTACTCATCTGCATAGGAAAACTACGGATTGTGAAACAAATTGATATAGATATTTTCTGTATAACAAATGTATACTTTCCACGGACTAGTGTCATACCGATATAGGAGACTGGTAGGCTGGGCGTAATACATTCATATTGTACGTATACTGGGTGTTTCAGAATTCTTTGAACAAAGTGTAACATGAGGTTTGTTTCGGTAAAATTTCACACCATGGAGATATGCCCGAAAATGCTTAGTTAAAAAATTATTAAGAAGTGAAATCTCTAAAGTACGAATGCATTAAACTTTCAAACCTATTGTCTTAGTATCTGATCAGCCCTTACATTCTGCCGAAAAAACTGAGTGGACGTGTTTTCTAAACGTTTCTTAAAGAAGTATTTCCAGAGTTGCGACATGATACTTCCCTAGCGAACAACAGAGGAATGTGGTTCCAACATGACCGCGCTCCGGCACTCGTACTTCTCGATTGTTGTGAGGCAGCTCTTGGATGAGCGGTACCAAACCCCTGGGTTGATCGTGGCGGGCCTATCTCCTGGCTACCAATGTCTAATGACATGACGCCCTCGATTTTTACTTTTGGGGACACCTGAAGAGTTTGGTGCACGAATCTCCAGCTCCGTCAGAAAGAGATCTCATTGGCGAGATCATTGAAGCCTCTGCAAGGATTACCGAAATTCGGCAATCATTACATGTAACAGAGCAGATGAACGGAATTTCGAACATCTACCGTGAATACCTAACCTACCTTCAAAGTCTATATTTTTCGTTCATAATAATAAGCTTGTTCTGATTTTGGTTTCTAATTTTTTCACCGATCATATCATGCTCCTAACTTTCGAGTTTCCGTAACTTTTTCGCTAAGCATTTTCGGATATGCTTCCATAAAGTATTGTGTTTATTTCACCAATCGAACCTATGTTTAAGTTTGTTCAATAAATTCTGATACACCCTGTGTATGAGTCAAACCAGTAATAGTTCCGCGTGTACTGCTACACATTCGGGGCGACTGACCGCGAAGTGCGAAAAGGCGCCAGAAGGTAGGAGGAAAACTGTGTAACTAGTCTGTGCACTGTACATTTATGGCTCCGCCTTCCCTTGGGAAAGAAAATTGCACACATATACTTAAAAAGGCGGCACATCAGTGTGTCTAGGAACGTGCTACTCGAACTACTGTAATGCTTCCAAGGTGAGTAAAAAAGCTGAAGTAATGACGTGTAAGCAGTAGTCTGCCCGAGAGAGATATTACTTGAATTTCAGACTACAGTAGTACCATACCTTAAATTAGTGGCAGCAAACGCGTAACATTGCAGTTATGTGCAGTTGCAGGTGGCAGTAGGTAAGAAAGGCACGCTATAAACCTCTGCCACATCGTAACGCATTGCCCGCATGTACACTATAAACTAATGTTGTATTGCAAAATATAATTGAATTTTTAACGATGTGTATATCATTTTACTTGCAGCACTGCTGCATCGTTTCATCGTCAATAGGTTCCTATTTTTCACTTCTGTGAATGATTCTCATCAAGTGCTCAATATTTATAACGCTGTGCATTAAAACACAAGAAAATTAAAAAAGGAATACTCAAGTGCATCTAAAATGAACTTTGGACAGGCATGCAGTAAAATATTGTGGTATATATCGAGTACTTAAAATGTTGATTGTGGCCCAATTCGAGAGTGTTTCTTTCAAATTTATTTTGAGCAAAGACGAACGACAAATAGGTCAATATTGTACACTACTCAACCTAGCTTTTAACGACTTTCTCCCATTGGTGAAAACGTTTTGCAGTACTTCGGTGATAGAAATCGTAATGCATTTACTCGAATGATCCGTGCAAGCAAGGCCTCAATACGAAGTCCTTATTGAACAACACACCTCGTAAATCGATTGAAAACAATACACAATTTGACGGCACGAAGTCTCGCGAGTGTGGAGGATAAAGTAGCTTGATCTTCCCGAGCCAGTCTTGTATGGTAGCCATGATTGCATTGGCCAAGGGAGGACTATATAGCGTTGTCGTGTTGCATAAGAACGTAATTTAGCCTATTCAATAAGCTTTCATGAATTATTTCATTGCGTGAAGTTGTTAAACATGGTATTCTGCATTGAGTGTTCGGTGGTCTCCAGAAGTCCACAGTGAATTAGACAATGCAGCATCATTTTCGATCCTCAGAATTTAGGGTTTTTGCCTTACTCCTTTATTGCAAAATAATAAAAAGTGTCCAATTTTCCAATAAAACGTTTCTTTTATATTGTACGGGCAGTATATATGTTTCTCGTATTGTAATGAAAATGAGCAAATTTGAAACTTCATTGACCTGACCACAGAAGGAAAGTTTTGGCATTAACATTATTTTTTTAAATTGTTTAGTTTGAAAGCATTCAGAAACTAGAGCTATAGCCCAGAGACAGGGTAACAGCGGAAGTTTTTTACGTAGTGTTATACCTTCTTCAGTTCCACGAAACGCACAACATTTCGTCTTTCGAGCAAAAATTGTCTGTTTTGTCAGCGGAGTCGCTTGTTTGCGGGGCTGAGCCAATCTTCTCGTTGCTACAGATTGGCGTTATCCTCTATTCTTCAAAGTCAGGGACAATTCGGTTACAAAAACGCTACTCGTGACCACGTGTGGAGCGATCTCGAGCGAGCTAGCTGGCCGAGACTGTGGGGAGCTGATTTTTGTTGTTTTCGTTACACCCACGCAGCAACTTTCTGATCCCTAATTACCCATTGGGTGAATATAGTCAATGGTAGATTTTTATCATTACTCATTTGCTCCTTTAATTTTCAGGTCGTTTGATGTGAATTTACATGGCAGAGTTGAGTCAATCGCTTTTAATTGAATTATAAGAAGTTCAGCCGGTGAGTGATGAGCCCTTCACATAGGTAAAAATTCCCATTTTTACGGAGAGAAGTCTAATGGGGGCTATAATTTGAAGCACCGCACTGTGTCCATACACACCAGAAATCTTAGGAGCAGCTTCAGAGGCCCCAACACATCAGTTAAATGCGAATTGTAATGGTGCCGATAAAAATTCAATTTGTCGACTTGACATTTGATTTTAATGATCTGAAAATACACATAAACCAGTTGATATAAAAAATCACACCTCATTATTGGCCGGAGTAAACTTGTTTTTCAAAAGCAACATGAAATTTTTGGTCAATTTTTATTTGTTCTTTCGTTTTTAATTGTAAAAACGTTCGTGAATCACTCTCAAGATAATTACGTAGTGCAAGGGTAAGATTTACGTTTATTATAGGGTCTACTTGGCTCTAGCTAGTAAATTTGCTTGTTTTCCATGGTTTCTGAGTAAAAAGATGGATGAACATCATACATACATATGTTAAATGGACCCCATTTTAGAGCTGAAAGGTATGATTTAACGCATAATAGAATAATAACATGAAAGTTGTCTCTTTTTAATACATCATTTGATTTATATTGATAACGTTGAAAATTTTTGATCATACAGAACTTTTAAAGTCTGAAAAATTTCATCAACACCAGCTACAATCTCTGGTTGCGATTGAGCTTGCGTAATATGGCAGTTGTACTGTGCGCGCTGTGCATCATTTTACGTGTGCGTATGGATGAATAATGAAAAGAAGGACGAATTATTTCTAATCTGTACATTGTCGTAATATTTTTCATTGAAATTGACTGGCTGAGCTCAATACTGTTCTAATGAACAGCAAAAGAACTGTGCTGTATCCTACAACATTAATGTACACGGAAAGTACTGTCAAATCCAATTATTTTTCAAAATATTTTTCATTAAAATTTTTTCCTGAACATAAAAAGCATGATACTTTTATTCCTTTCAGTTGTGTACTTTTATCTTTGCATCAACTCCGGTGGTAATTTTTGTATTGCCTCATCATTTTAAACAGAGCTGTCACCCTAAGAGTAACGAAGATGTACATAAAGTGATGTACAGTTGCTGTCACCAAAACATTTATCACTTACAGTGCGTATCGAAACAGCTGCGTGTAAATAAACCGACTCCGTAAAAAAGATCACTTGAGTACCTTTTAAGCATCCCAAGGATTCTGAATTACCTCAGTAAGATATTTCACATATCACTCAAATTCGTTGGATATTGCCGAGCACGAGAGAATGTCCAGGCATCTGACCGTGTCAGGCGCTCGCTGTATATATATATATATATATATATATATAAATAACATAGCTCTATATAGTTTGGGAGAAGACGTCAGTGTATCTTATGGTTACAAGATAGAGACAAAAATAATATTTGTAAGGATAATTGGCATTTAATTGCGATAATCATTATGAGCAGCAATAATGACAGCATTTACGTAGGTTATGATTATTATTATTGCTCTGTGTACTCATTTTGTCACCAATAGAGTAATTTACTTCATTTTTATTCCAAGTATTTGTTTGAGGGGTGTTTGTAACTTTGTTTATAAAATATAATTATATTTTAGGCTGGGGAGACCAGATTAGGTTAGGTAGAGTAGTACGGTACATCGAGTAAAAAATAATAGACTTCTCGAAAATAAACATAAAAATCCTGCCAGCACGAGCACGCGAAGGGAACAATTATCATTGTTACCATCCCTGATCTGAACGAAGGAGCTGAAGACATAGTAGTCTGGAAAGTCACGGGAAACAAACTTTGACAGACAAAATTCAAAAGTGTTCTCGTGATACACCACCACACGGTTACTCGTCTTTGAGTCATGATGAAATTTTAAGCATCTTGACAAAATTCTACGAGGTTTGTGAATAGAGGAATGAGGCTGATGTTTATTAGCTTTATCATTCAAATGAAATTACAATTCTACATAGTCTCCTCCAAAGCATTTAACTTTGGATGTAAATGAGGGCCATTTTCATGCACGCTGTCGCTGAAAGTCTAGAGTCATGCCTGTCGTGTCGTTTTTTGTAGCAAGTGACCGACCAGCTGAAGGCTATTGCAGCGTCTGAGTTCCAGTAATGCTATGAGGAGTGGAAAACTCGTCTCCAGAGCTGTGGGCGCGGTCTCCAAGGTTAATATTTTAACGGAGACAATGTAGAATTGGAATTTCACTTGAATGATAAATTTAGAAAACCTCAGTCTTATTTACTGGTTTACACACCTCGTATATCATTTATGCATACATAGAATTAACCATTTGACTCCAATCGCAAAAGATGTAACCTTGAGTGCAGTACGACATCCTTGCGCATGAACATCTCTTGAAATAACTTTTTTGCTCAGGAGCTCTACTGGATTGAGAAAATGTAATTTTTCTCGGGGTTTTACTCTCTAAAAGTTTCTTACGACAAAAGCGAACGGCACCCACTCCCGGTGATGGTTGGTTTAGTTTGAAGCAATAACACTTTTGATATTTAAGCTTTTAATACTTGAGTTTTAGATACTTGAGCTTTAGATACCTGAGGTTTTGATACCTGAGCTTGTGATACCTGAGCTTTTGATACTTAAGCTTTTGATACTTAAGCGATTGATACTAAGCATTTCCCTGGAGCCTCTTTCACCGAGCAGCTGAGTACCGCCACAGAATGAACTATGCTTAGCATTCTTACATGCAACCAGCGTTCACAAATAAATTTGAACATTACCCAATTGCAGTGCTATTACTACTTATTTTATTACCATTACTATTAGCAATCAGGTCGGGTGAGCACAATCCAGATAAAAACTTGAGAAAAATTGACTGTGCCCCACATTGATCAGTGTCTCACAATCATGTGACGCCTGCTGGAATCCTTCGTGCGGACACAATTTTGTGGTACGAACACAATCTTGTAGCATGAACACAATTTTGTAGCATGAGGGCAGTCTTAGAGCGAAAACACAATCTTTACCAAGGGCATAATGCTTGTCGCAATACCTCAATCTTGTAGCAAGAGTACTATCTTGTAGCAAAAACACGAGCTTGTAGCAAGAGTACTATCCTGTGGCAAGACTACGAGCTTGTAGCAAGAACACAATCATGTAGCACGAGCACAAAAACCACATCTAGCAGGAACACAATTACCTAGCGGGAACACAACTGTCTAACAGGAGCTCAACCAAATCGCTGGAACACAACTACCTATCAGAAACACAACTGTGTAGCAGAAACACAACTGCTTAGCATGAGCACAACTGTGTACCAAAAACACAACTGATTACAGGAATACAACTGCCTAGCAGGAACACAACTTTGAAGCAAGAACAAAACTGTGTAGCAGGAGCACAACTTTGCAGCAAGAACAAAACTGTGTAGCAGGAACACAACTGTGTTGCACAAACACAACTGCCTAGCAGGAACACAACTCTGTCGCAGGAACACCACTTTGTCTCACAAACACAACTGCCTAGCAGGAACACAACTGCCTAGCAGGAACACAACTGTAGAGCAGGAACGCAACTGTGTAGCAGGAACACAACTGTGTAGCAGGAACACAACTGTGTAGCAGGGACACAACTGTGTAGCAGGGCCACCACTGTGTCGCAGGAACACAACTACGTAGCAGAAAAAGATGAACCTAACACACACGTCGCAGAGCGCATGTCACCACGCACCGCACACCCTCGCACACTTACACATGATCGCCAAGAGGACGCTACTGTGCCCCGCTATCGCTGGAGGCGCTCAGCATGTGCGCCTGAAATACTCAGAGCTCGTATCGCGCTCTCTATGAGCTTATAAAACTCGCTTATCTCTTATTGCTATTGACCTCACAAATATTTGTCTTCTCATACTCTGTATGTGCAACGCGAGTCGTTCATCTCAGATAAGCCGCTAACTCTATCCATGCCATAAAATCGACTGAGAAAATCTTTCAAGTGTCGTCAAATATGGGTTCTTAAAAACATTCTCAAAAGTTCATGCTCAAAAGAGTTTTTAGCATGTGGTAAAACGCCCATGTTTGAACAAAGCGCCCGCGTGAAGGCCGGTCGGTTTTCACCCTACACAGTACGTACAACTGGGTAAAGATTTGAAGCTAATCTTAGGAGCTCTTACGAACATTTGGCCAACAAAATTTATTCAAAGAACGAGAATTAGAGTTGTCAATAAATGCAAAAACGATCATCAAAATTCATAACCTAACTCTTCGAAGGAACATTTTGTAATAGTGAGTATGCTCTGCGTTTTAAGCGTAGTCAACCTTTCTGATCAAATAGGATGACTATATCTAGTTTTACCTAGCTCCTTCCTAACTTTAAATTACATTGACTTACATCCGTCACTCGAAGGAAACGTGAAGATTCTTAGAATATCAACAATTAAACTATCTATTGTAGAATTACATAAACTATAAGGAACATAATGAGCATGTACTATCATGTAATTTTGCTTGAATTTTAGCATTTGTTTCAACACAAATGTGACATAATGCAAATCTGAGTGCTGAAAAGGGATCGCGTACTCTGTGCCCATATTGCAAAACAACTGGTGGAAAGGTATTCCTGTTAAGTTCTTATCCATATGGTACATAATCGACCACGTATGTCTTAGCACAGTCATTGCACACAGTGTGGCCAGTGCTTACGCACAATGTGGGTGCGTGTAGGTACCGTATGTATATGTGTGTATATACATATATATATAGATATATATATAGCAAACAGCATTGGTCAGGCTGTCCGACTTATTCTCCTTATCCAGCTGAGCTGCCGTTCAGAAGACGGATTACTGATAACAGACACCTAAAGATAAGCGCGATCGATATCATGGTACGGACTATGCATAGTGAACTGTACACTCACTCGAAAAAAGCTGAAGATGTGATAAAAGGTCAGTAGTCGAGGCAACTTTTTCCCACACCCTTAGGCTTTTTTCGATTTTATAACCAGTTGCGATCGAAAATTGCTTTTACGCTGAGAACGGCGGTCTGGGTTTGGGGGCGCAGATCCCAAGCAGGGAAGGCGTAAAGGCATTGAGCACTTTAATACTGACATACATGTTACCTTTAAGCACATCGTACTATAATGATATCATAAATTATAAATTATAGTATCACAGCAGCCTGATCGAAAACTAGTGATGCACGTCAAGCAATGTATCCTCTACTTTTATTGACATAATCGAGTAAACGAACTTCTCTGAAATAGCTCTGATCTGGCCCCAGTAAGTTGGTAATTCCAGAGCAGTTGAGGCATTCCTGCCAAATGCACCCCGTAGATTAGCACTGTAGATCAAGTTTGAACTTTGAATGCTAATTAATATGCATGACAGAGTTTGAATAAAGTGCAATCATCAAAGCACTTTTACTTTCTATTTATTCTCAGTCCATATGCTGAATTGGGGAGTAGTCAGACCACATTAGCATCTGTCAATATTCCTCAAATATTTGCATGAAATGCTGTACACTTACTAAGAGCCTGTTTTACTGACACAAGGCTCACAAAAGTGCGTCAAAATACCGTAGATTCAGGACACACTTTTCGTACGTCGGTTTTGCTCGACACAATTGTGTCAAAATTGCAACGGGCATTCCCTTATATTCCAGAAAGTCGCAGCTTACTCAAGATTATACATTACGCTGCTCACGGTATAACGATGTGTGAGAAATATGCACACAGATCGACAGCACGTCCTATAGAAAACACCTATACATCGCTGGCAAGATATACGCGGATGAACATGCGAACATGAGGAAGGTGTAAACATTTATTGTTTGTGCACAAATAATGAAACTTGATGGCAGTGAAATGTGTAAAAATATATTGGGCAAGTTCCATAGAGTTTATCAGCATTATGTACATTTTATGTAATTGAAATTACTAGAAAACGTGAAACCCTTGTACATATTTCCGTAAGAGTTCTGTGTCGAGTTTATGTAAATTATGCGCACACATGGACTAATACTTGACTATATGCTTAACATGTACTTACGTAAAATATTCAGCTGCTAAAAACTTGACAAAATATTTCGAAATTGAAACTTCACGGGGTAGAAAGCATTCTAAAAATGTACAACCTGTTTGCCCAACAACGTACGGCCGACTGCAGCTCTACATTCTTGAGGAAAATTTGGAACTGAATTTCCCAGCCTTCTGGGCTCTGACTAAATTGGAGCTCAGACTAGTATGCGTCCACGCAGGGATGGTCGTGGAGTGCCGCACTTTTAAAAGCCAAGGAAATATAAGGTAAAATTCCCTGCTGAAACACGCTTACACAAAATTTCTTCGCTATACTGTCTCGTATAAAATAAAGTTAATTTCGAAATTAAGAATCACCTAGCAACAGTGCTAATTATAGAGGAACATTGGTAAAGTTTCGCTAAATCTGATAATCACTGGGACACAATGGAGGCGGTCGGTCGAAATAAAATATCAAGACGTAGGTATATGATGGGATTCAGATTCTTAGGCATCATAGTTCTGAGCTTTTGCGAAATGGGGCGTAAGTAATAGCCTCTGTAATAAAAAGCAATTCATAGGCGACTCTCTAAAATGACTGAACACCAACTAATTATAGCTCTCTGCGGTCTCGTCGCAAAATTGAATGAAACATCGACATTTGACAGAATATATATCTTCTTGATGAGCAACGATTTATCTAAAATTTCTTACAATATTCATAAAACGGTGCTAATATATATGACTTTTGTTTCGTTCCAACTATTCGTAAGCTCTACTGGGCGATTCATGCGTGTTTGTACAGAACAGATCTATCACTGTAAGTCCAAATGCACACTTCTTATGTATCTTTTCATAGGATTTTGATTCCATTTCGATAAAATTACAGCGAATTATTCTTTCTTCTATACTTTTGCGTAATCCCTTATAAAACGACATCTATGCTATATAAAAATACATCAAGTCAATGAATTTATTGTTTTTTGTATTTAATCAGTAATTTATGCCAGAAGGAAATAGGACAAAATCCACGAGGTCCTGATTATCGAGGAAGTACATTTGTACATATTCCTGATTATCGAGAAAGTACATTTGTACATATTCCTGATTATCGAGGAAGTACATATTCCTGATTATCGAGGACGTACATATGTACATCTTCCCAATCTTAGAGAGACTATGTCAGAGAAGCTACAGGCAGCCCTTGACAGTGGTACCTAAAATCACATCATTTTTCATGAAGCTTATCGTTATTATAGACGCGGTATGCAGGACGTTAATAAATATATAAGGAATCTGAATTAAGGTGACATGGCTCACCTGGGTTGTAGTGATGGTTGACGATCTCCTGTGCCTCGTGCACCATGTTAGCAAGCTTGGTTGCTATCTTCTCAACCATGGTGGCAGGTCGAGCGGGCCACCAGTTGCAGGTATGATTTAAATAATGATTAATTATTCTATTCGCTTGTGAAAGTTAAAGAAGTTCGTTCGTTTATTTTTGGCGCACGCTTAGTCGTTTTTTAAGAGTTGAAAGTTAATTCTAGCTACTTTTTTCAAAGTGACGAGTTCCTCCATGGATTGGGCTTGTTTATGTAACAGTAGTAAATGCTTTTTTGATTTGCCGCTAGAATAATGAAATAAATATTTTTGAATTAAATCGTTTCAATTGACTGATACTGCATCAAACTGCACAAGTGAAAAAGTACAACTTTACACGGTATTAAAATATTCAAAATTAGCGTATTAGGATGCTTTGTAAAGGGTAATTTTTTTTTAAATTACGCAAAACTGAGCCAAGAGTAATTCCAAAAATGTGTTTTCTGGAAGCAATAATGGAATAATGCATAATTTAAAAAATGGAAAAATTCAACTAATAAAGGAATAAATATCACAAGGATGAGAAACGTTAGATGTCACCAACACGATTGCAAAATAATACCTGGTCTTACTTTTTCGTATTCCCATCGATAAATTTGTGAAATAATTGATGAAATGAATTGATGGCGGACAAAATTGTGGATAATTATTGATGGCACTGTGGAAAGGTTGGACTGAGAACGATATTTTGCTCCATATTTACCTCATAGGGCAGTCCAAAATTAAAAATTACATCGAAATTACAACGTGAAATAGTTTTACAAGATCCCCCGAGTGCTGATTCGAACTGTGTGTGGTGCTCGGGTTGTGGTCTACTATAGCATTCAACAGATCGTGCCTGATATCTGATCGTGGTGTTATGCTACTCCTTTTATCGTATGTTCGCAAAAAAAACATTAAGCAATTGCTACTGCTTTACCTTGAACAATGACACTGCATGTGTCATTGGCGGTGTCAAGAATGTCAAGAATTGCATCTGTGTCAAAAATTCGATACAATTCCTCAGCTTATTAGTAAATGGTGTTATCGCTACATATGTTCAGTTTTTAAACACAATTTTCATTCATAAATGCCTCGTTTTTGATTGCTCAGTAGAGACAACATTGAAATAGTAAGCCAGACTCGTTGAGCAGCTATCGTTCATATTTTTAATAATAATAAAATGAAAATTAAGGAAAAATACGAAAAATAGAGTAGATTGATTGGGATGAAAGGGAATTTTTCTCAGTAATACATGTATTCAAAATTCTCCTATTTATTACTGAAGAGTGTGACAGACGGACGGCAGCACAGACTCAGCCACTTATTATAGTATAGGCTATACATAATTGTTAAAGGATGTGGAATGTACGTAAATTATATTTAAAAAGCTATTATACTTAGAAAGCATAGTACTACAGTGACCAAGTACAAAACATGACATAGGTGACTCTGATGACGCCAAACATTAAGCGTGTGCATGCAGGACAGGAGCTCGTATAGTGTTCAGATGAGGATGTACAGATTTATTCAATAATTTGAAACAACACAAGACCGCAACAACCCGTATGTTGTCTAACTTTTTCCCGGTACAATCCACAAATCTATAAAAATTGAGTGAAAACACTCGAATGGACAATATTATAGATAATTATAGACATGCCAGTGAAAAAGTTGACTGGGAATTAATGAATACAAAAACACTGAAATTTTATATATTGAGTTTTGTACATCGTCTTCTAAAATAAATTCTCGTTAATTTCCATGTTACTCGAAATTATTACAAATAATTCGCAAATTGACTCAAAATAAACTAAGACGACAAGTGATCAGTTAACCATACCATTTCATTCATTCAACATGGAACTAGGAAGAATGTATTGTAATCATAGTCGCACTGTACCCTTAAATATATATTTCGTTGAAGGAACATCATTACTCATTGATTCCTTACTGTCCTTACAACTTACTGTTCGTTAAGTGATTACACATACGGTATTAAATTCAACGACAGGTATACAGTATGCAAACAGTTTATACACAAACTGAAAGAATTGCGTCGCTCTGACTACGATTCTAGCTTCAACCAGAAGACTATACAATAAATATAGATGTACAGCTGACGATATTTCCATGAGTTCATGTAACACTGATTTTAACAATTTTCTGGCTGCGTTAATACCTAAAAGTTAATAAATCCCAGCTTAAAATTGGTTCTTTACAGTACAGTAAATGAAGAAGCATTGATCGTTGTTCTTGCGAGTCCATTGAAGTCTGTGCGCAAGTTCAAAAGTTGCAGACATGCACAGGCGTAGTTATTTGCTTCTACAAAAAAATTCTGTAGCGTACTGGTCAATAAAAAGTAAAATAGTAAACAAATAAAAAAAAATAAAAAAAATTGTTAATTTAATCTGACCATGAGATTTTGTAGGATGATTCAAGAGATCAAAACAGTCCACGTGCCGTAGGAACGACGCTGATGGTATCCTGAACAGTGTATTGAGTTGTTTTAATGATCTCAGAAACTTTAAGACTTCAATAAAACTGAACATTTATGGTACGAGCTCAGTATCAACTATGCAAAAGGGTACCTTCATTTTTTCGAGTACAGTTAGCCCTAATTTATTTCATAGATTTGTAAATCACTTACGAAACAGCATTTCTTTCAACAGTGCTGACTGAGGCACCATCTTGGTGGGCCAGAAGAGTCATTTTGGAGTTATGTAAGAGTGTGCACTCAGCGTTAACTTCCCAATCTAACTTTTCCGCTGGAGTATCTGTAGTTGTCTATAACTTTGCCAACCTGAGTATTTTCATCGATTATTTTTCAAATTAACTGATGAGGAAGGGAAAAGTTAGACTAAGTTACCACAAACATGAAGTTAAGCTGTTATGACAGTGAGCTCAAAATTTTAAAAATAAAACGTAAATAATGATACTAGCGAATTTTTCTTCTCTCTTTGTGAAGGAATTTAGTACAACGAAAACTATCGCGCGGACCAATTTTAGTAAAAGTTTGATCAAAGGTCACGAAACCTAATACAAATTAAAGTCAACCAGTAGAAAAGTTCACTCCAATGTATATTTTCTTCATTAACAGTCAGAAGTCCCCAAAGACATTTCTCCGGAACGGTTTGAGAACTACGTGATTAAAATTACACTTCATATTACCGCTCACTGTGAAAGGCTGGAACGGCGCAACATCGTACAAAATTTTCTGAAAACCGTCACTGTTTTTGAGAAAGTTCAAATGAGCAAGAATTTTTCCGAGCAAAAGTATGTTTCGAGCACCACCGCCAAATGCGCGCCCGTCCTACCACAGTGCGCACACTCGTACCCTCACACCACCACGCACAAAAGCACAGTACGGAGGCCAGACTACCTTCCCTCGCCACGACAGAGGGCACTGCCCTCGGAGGGCGGAGTTTTCTGCGATGCCAACGCTGGGAAAAGTAGCGAAAGTTTGTCTCGAACGTGCATGAAAAAGAGATGGAGACGCGCCGGCAGTTTTCTCCAACGCTCGAAATTGACATTGAAAATAGCTGCCGCACTTGTCGAAATGCTGCGGCCTTGACAAACTGGCTGCGACGACAGAGTAAGCTGTTTTGGAACCGAATTGAATATTTAAACTAAATTTTATTCTAATAGTTGGCCTACAGGATTTTACGTCGATAAAGTTGTCGGGGCTAAAGATTGTTGATTTTTCTCTCATCGTGGGTAGTCAGTCCCTAACTTAAACAAACATACTTCTGCCTCAAATTTTTTAAACAAATATTTTGTTCTATTTGCAAGAAATTTCGTGAAATTAATAAGTAGGTAAAACATCCACTTTTTACGCTCATGTAAATTTGACTTGGGAGGAGTTTGATAAAATTTCACTTTCAGCAGCTCGGCGTGAGCGAGGGAAGCCCTCGGTGGGCGTGCCTCGCGCGTCCCTCAGAGCTGCGGGCGGGACGCTGGAGACCTCTCAGGAAAAGAGGTTGTGCAGACAACGCTTTCGGACGGCGTCATCACAGCCCACCAGAAGTGAAGGCGGAGCTTACCATCGCCTCACAAGGGCGTGGGAGGCCCCACGGCTGCGTCCTCACCCTCCACCCACAGGTGGGAGGCGCAGCGGGCGAGAGGACATGCGCTCGCGGCGCCGCGCGGTGGAGCACCAAGCCTCTCCCTGCAGTTTGGGCTAAAACAGGAATGCTCGCCAGGCAAAAGCGCTCACTGCCGTACTAAAGACAAACGTTAGGGTCATGATTAGATAATTTATGACCACGGGAATTGTGTCATTGAGACTCGAGATGAGATAACTAGACACCATTACGGCAAATGTTCGAGGAAGGCGCCTGCGTGTTGTAGAATTTGCACTGTTTAGCGCGCGGCACGTGAGTTTAATCCTTGCTCGTTACATTCCACTGCGGCACATGACATGACACGGCCATGGAATTCAACATTTGTTTCTGGAAAGTTTGAATTGCATCACCACCACTGCTTTGTTTCTGTGGGCTAACATTTGCTCAAAATTTCACGTTGATAAAAAGGATGAAACAAGTTTCTGCAGCTCGGAACACAAATCATTCATTAACGTTGTGTTAGTGTAACTAGTCAGTAGTAACTGCTAAAAAAACTAGTTTTACTTGGATCCAAGCAGACATAATTCATGGATGCTTATATAACTCAGGAAATCTGAAGGTGATGAACGATAAACTAAATACAAGGGGCAAACCTAGACATTGTATACATAATACTCCCTCAAGTCGGAAATAGTTGGTCCGTATCAATGTTGAAGTTGGTCGGAAATATTGGCGCCAAAACAAGTGTAAACGTTTTAGAAAGGATACTTGCAAAACTACTGATTGAAACAAAAAGATAAACTTTATTCTCTAATTCAGTTAGTTAAATTGATAATGTATAAGCAATGAATGACACTTTTAATGATAAATAACAAAAGATATTGTACTTAAATTAAAGACATTACATTAAATACACGAAATTTCCAACGTATAAACAGAAGAAACCAATTCGCCACTATATTTACTCAATACTTGTTAATTAATTCTTCAATTTTTGTGATATCTGAATTGAATTGGGAAGAATTCCTTTCTTTTCTAGTTGTACTTCCGACAGATGTTGAAGCTTGTAGTTGTTGCCACCGTCAACCGAAATAATCTTTTCCATTGACTGCTGCAAAATAAGGAACAATGTTGATCTCTGTAATTCCTCAAAGTTATCTGTAGTTTCTTCAAATAATTCATTAACTTTACATGGTGCTTTTTGATGTTGAAGGGTATGATTCAATTGTAATTTACGGGCTGTAGATCTTTCAAAAAGTGCCTGCAATCCTGATCTTCTCTCAGAGTCTGTCGAATCTTTTGTCCTTCGGTTATATGTGCACTTTCTGTTAGTATCATCTTTATTTGCCACATCGTGCAGGTAATTGAAGAAATTTTGAGTGTTTTCTGAAAGAGGGAAAAGATAACATCATATTCACTCTTACCCTATTATTTATTAAAGATTAAAATTTGTGTTCAACACACTGCGCACGATCGTCTACTGTACTCAAAACAGAAATTCGTTAATGTACTAAAACGCGGAGAGTTTTCTCCTTGTGTAGCAAATATTGCAAACGGAGGGAGTATTATTTGCTTGTTAAATTGTATGCTCCATTATCGGTTGATTAAAGATGAACATGTATAAAATATCAATCAACACAGAAAAAATAAAATCAAAAAGCTTGTTAAAATTAATATATAATAAAAACACATAAAATATGCGCAAATGTACTGGATGTCTTATGTTTATATAAATATATGTTTTTATTCTATTTCTTTGTTTATGGTTGATAATAAATGAATCTATTCCAATACAGCAAATCTAACAATTAAGGTGAAGGAGGGTAATCGAAGTCTTTGTTCGGACGCTTTTCTAATGAAAAACTAAAAAATAACGTGCTGAAAAGTGTCCCTGTACGTACTATGTATTTTAGCTTTTCATAATTATATTTTCATAATATGGTCATGAATCATAAGAAATGTAACTCCCGGTTTAAATGTTTTACTGCAGTAAGCGTAATCATACTTCAACTCCGCCGCCTTGGCTTGCATATTTATGCATAATTATCGTCAATTAGGCAACGATGAATAGCCGCTTAATGCGCCCCTCATACACTTTTGGTAGTGATACCGGAAGATATTTATCGTTACCAATAAGAGATGAATAAGCATTATTGTGCATAGCGAGCGGCTATAAAATCACTGTATTGTACGTGAAAATGAATAAAATTCAAAACAGAAACAAAGTTTTTTAATAAAAAATACATGAGTATGAGTTGATACGCATAAGGATTGTTGCTCCTTCGTGAATCTGATAATGGTTGTCTTAAAAAACCATACCCAATTAATATGGGCTGTGATTCAGACACTATTAAACTTACAAAAATTGAAAAGTCATGCGCTGTTATTTTTTAATATTTGTTCCATATCTGAACAAAATTTTAGAAGAATTGATCCAACCACTTTCTTTAAGCAGTATTTTCAGTGACCGATACTGAAAACATGTTTGCGTACTTTCGTTATTATTATTATTATTATTGGGGTTAGACGCAATGCACNGTCCCGAAGGCCTATCTAAAGCTGAGGTACCCTAGCAGTACTCTCCCCTGGGGGCGCTAGTCCCGTACTTTCGTTAAACTTCGAATTTTATGATATTAAGAACATGATTCTAATAACTTCCAACCATTTATTAAATAAAAAATGCCACTAAAATACAGGGTGTAGCGCGGTAATTTGCTGATTTGGGAATGAAATAAAAAATTTATGATCCTTAGAAAAATTTATTTTATATTTGAATTATACTGAACTG